>RJWT010000029.1:0-124114 GCA_004365215.1 Cuniculus paca
TCCCTTTCAGTGACATCACTGACCTGCTACGAAAAGGATACTGATTTGTATAAATGGGTGGCTGATGTGTAAAACAACAAAATTGATTCCCCTCATCTTAATAGGATGAAAAACTATAAAGCCAAATATAGATTTTAAAATTTGACAAGCATGAATGTCAAGTGCTGAGAGGAGCCAAGAAAAGGTATATACTCAGTTCAGACACATGAGTGCTTCCTGTAGCCATATTAGGCACCACGCTATGCCCTAAGGATGTAACTAGTATATGTGTGTGTGTGTGTGTGTATATATGTATATATATATATATATATATATATATATATGCCATATATATTTTTATATGGCTTAAAAGTGGAAAAGGAACAACCTGTACAAAGTTAGGAAGTTATGAAGAAGGATAGTATATTTCTGCAATGTATTTAAAAGAAGTATCAGAGTAATAAACTGGAACAAGATTTTGAGGGCCTTTTTATACAGAGGTGTTTGTACTTAAAGCTGTTATTTTTACAACTCAGTATGCCATGGAATAGTGTTACATAGGGATTATTGTTATACAGGGATTATTATATACCTTGAAAAGAAATAATTCTGCTCTAATGTAAGTTTGAGTAGAGCTAAGCAGGTTTATGAGTTAATGTGAGTATAAATACCTAGGAACAGAATGTGTGGTATGTCTCAAACGTTTTTGGGCCAAAGAATATGTATAGGATGTAGTTAAGTGGTACAACACTTGCACAAGACCCTGTGTTTTACCCTGAGGACCAGAAAAAAAAATCTGGGAGCAAATGGACACCTTTAAGAATTTTATGTAAATGGAGTAACATGTTTTAAATTTTTTTCTTCTTCTTCCTTTGAGGTTTTTTTCTAAGTGTGGTGGCACACACTTAGTTGATGGTCCTTGGAAATGAAGTGGAAGAAGGGGAAGAGAGAGATTAAAACCTGGGAGTCAAAAAAACAAAACAAAAAGAAAAAAAATTAGGAATCCAGACAGGGAAATCATTGCTGGAAATAATGTGGAGTTAGACTAAAGGAATAGCAGTATATATTTCAAAATGTAGGTGACAGGACATCTTTCTTAAAAATTGAGAAGATAAAATATCTTTGTGATTTGATGAATGTAAGTACTGTATCTTCAAAAGGAAGGGATTAGCCAGGTGTAGTGGTGCATGCCTATAATCCCAGCACTTGGGAGGCAAAACAGGAGGACTGCTGCAAGTTCAAGGCCAGCCTAGGATTCAAAATGAGTTTAAGGCCAGCCTGAAACATAATGAACCCTACCTCAAAAAAAGACCAAAAGGGAAAAAAACAAAACCAGGAAGGCATTATAAGAAATGAGAAGTGTTTTCTGGGACAAATGTTTAGTTGCTGTCAGCCAAGATGGGGAATACAGGAGGAAAGAAATTTATTGCAGAAAAGTCACTTTACTTAAGATATTTTAGGGACATTTAGCTGCAGATCCAGGGCTTGACAAAGCCAGCTCTCTAGAAAGGATAGACGTGTAAATCATCATCATAATGGTAGTAAGTCTGTAATGAAATTTCTTAGAAAGAATGAAATATCTATCACATTTCATTGTACCAAAGTGAATTCCAGGTGATCAAAACAAGTTGTTTTTTTTTAATGAAACATGGATGATTTTATCAAAGTCTGGAAGAAGAAATGTCATTGAGAAACAAAATCCAGGTGCCATGATTAGATAAACTTTAAAAATTTTATCCAGAAAAAACATCACTTTAAGCAAAGTGAACAAACTGAGAAATAATATATTTTGTATTTATATTTTATTTAGTATTCATAATTAAAGACTTGTTCATAATGACATGCTCTTATAGCACCACAAAGAAAGATCTTTGAAAGTTTCTACAAATCAGTAACAAAAAGATTTCTAACCAAGTAAAAATAGTTTAAAGCATGAGCTGACACATCTCCAAAAAAATAAGTATAAGTAAGCTTATAAACATGGTATTCACCACACCTATAGAAAGTCAGGACCAGGGATGCAGCTCAGCAGCACAGCCTGCGTAGTAAATGGTAGGCCCTAAGTTTGATTCCCAGTTCCAAAAAAAAAAAAGTCAAATTGAAAATAAGTGACCATTTTGACTTGTAGTAGACAACAAAATGTTTAATAAGAACAAAATTAGACACTAATGTGCAGTTTCATATACTGCTGGTGAAAGTGTAAAATATGACATGTTTGAAAGGCAGTTAGACCATGTAACAGTTGTAAATACACATACCTTTTAACTCAGCAATTCTACTTCTGTTTGTGTCTTATGAAAAAAATAGGGGGAGGATTTGTCAACCAAAGTAATAAGGTAGAGCTTTGTGTGGTAATATATATATTATATATATATATATATCAATGCGTAAGGTATGTTATTAAGTAAAACAGGCAAGGTGCAGAGTAATGAATATATGGGGCATGTTCCCATGAGTAAAGAATATGTGCATAGGAATTTTCTGGTATGCTATGCTAATGATGATTGCTGTGGCAAAAGGACTGGGGTTCAGGCTAAAGAATTTACCAGTTACATGGTTACTTTTCAAGAAAAAGTAGGTATCAAAAGCACAAAGGCAAAAGGATGTGTAATTTAAGAATTATAGCTGGGGGGGGGGGGGTGGCACATACCTGTAATCCTAGCACTCAGGATCACTGCGAATTTGAGGCCAACCTGAGCTATAAAGTGAGTTCAAGGCCAGTCTGAACTACAAACATGAGACCCTGTCTCAAAAAATAATTTTTTTTTAGACTTATAAGTTCACCATTAATTAGAGAGGTTTTTGCCAAGCATATTGATTACTTGTTAAAATTGTTTTAAGGAGCTTTATTATATGTTCAGAAAGAAATGAAATAAGCAGAGGACTTCTTAAAACCTTTCCAAGTCAACTTTGTTGACTGTCAATTTGGAGAACACCATCCTATTATATTAAAATAAATATAAACAGAATGAGAAACCCATTACACACAAAGATCTTTTTCTCAATTGTAGGGGTTCCAGTATCAGCTGCTGTCGCAGGTGTAGCAATAGGGTTAATCACCAAAGTCAATCCTGAGAAAGGTGAAATAGAAGATTATCGTTTGCTGACAGATATTCTGGCAAGTATATTCCCAGGTTCAAATATTTAATGGTGAAGGCTACATACTTTATAGTTATATGCTTAGACGGCTGGTACTTTAGGAATAGTTATAGTGATTCTCTTATCCTGTGTTTGCCTAGGATTTTAAAGGATATGAGTTTTTTAAAATTATATATGTAATATCTTCATTATCCATTCTGGCTCACTTTAAGGCGATGGTAAATTAATTAATTTTTATGCATTTATGGGAAGGCATGATCTAAAAATATAATGATTTCTAATAAATCAGAGTTTTCAATGAAAATATTTGTAGTTTAAATGGGCACAAATTGGAACCAGCCCTGGTGGTACATCCCTGTAATCCCAGCACTTGGGAGGCGAAGGCAAGAGGATCTCAGGGAATTCAAGTCCAGCTAGGCCTACATAGTGAGTTTAAGGCCAGCCTGAACTAAGGCCAGTTAAGACCCTGTCTCAAAAGGAAAAAAAAAAAAAAAGAGTCATGATTAGAAACAGTGGCTAATAAATTCTTTGTATTTCATTTTAGGGAACATGGTTTACTTCTGAAGCAGTATTTTGAAATTCTGTAGTGACTTGTGGGTGAATTTTGTTTTTGTTTAAAAGTTTATAATTTCTTAAATTCCTAAAGGGAATCGAAGATTACAATGGTGACATGGACTTCAAAATAGCTGGTACCAGTAAGGGAATAACTGCATTACAGGTATTCTTAAAACTCTTGTCTCATTTTTAATGTTTAAATTATGCCATGAATCAATTATTTATTTACTTTTGGCTCTCCCATATTAGGCTGATATTAAATTACCAGGAATACCAATAAAAATTGTAATGGAGGCTATTCAGCAAGCATCAGGTAAGCCATTGTGCCTGGTTCTTCTTCTCTTCTTTTGTTATTGTCTAGTTTGTTAATGAGAACTGTAATTCCCATTAGGCTTATTATAAGATATTACTTTTAAAAACAATTTCAAAATATAAAATAAAAATAAACATGGAATTCATGGCATTGGGGGTGTAGCTGAGTTAGTAGTTTGCCTGCTTAGCATGTGTGAGGCTCTGGGCTTTGCCTGACCCATCACTGCCAAAACAAAAAGAGAAATTTCATGTAACTTAAATCAAGAATATTAATTATGAGGTATATGACTAACCATTCAAGTGAGAGACCAGTGAAACTGATTTTTACAAATTAAGCAACTTTCTAAGATAGGATTTAGAAGAGGGAATATGAGTGAATTTTCGAGATTATTGAGATTTGAAGAACTCTGAATAGTAAACAGTTTGGATTGTATTCCATAAAAATTAAAACTGAGATCATATTTATTTATGTAATTACAATATTTGTTTGGTTTTATCTTTTCTAGTGGCAAAGAAGGAAATATTACAGATTATGAACAAAACAATTTCAAAGCCTCGTGAATCCAGAAAAGACAATGGACCTGTTATAGGTAATACAGTAAAATTATTACTGATTTCATAATGTAAACACTTATATGTGAATGTATATTCCCGTCTTTAAAGTTTATACCTTACACAAAATTTATTTAAAGTGTTTATTGCTATAATATTTTAGAAAAAGAAACATAAATAACAAGTGTTTCAGGAGATAAATATATTTACCTTAATTGAAACATTACACTATCCATATATGTATTAAAATATCATATAGTATACCATAAGTATGTATAATTTGTAAGTTCTTACTTTTAAAAAATAAAATTTTTATTTTTTTGAGACAGGGTCTCGCTTTGTGATTCGAGCTGGCCTTGAACTCACTTTGTAACCCAGGCTGGTCTCAAACTTGCAATGATCTTCCTGCCTCACCTTCCCTGCTGGGATTACAAACCTATGCCACCACACCTGCCTTTAAATTTCAGTTTTAAAAAATACTTTAAATGTGGGGGATATTCTTGGACATTTATAATTTTAGTCAAGTAATTTTCATTAATTTTAATCAATAAACTTTATCTATTTCATGTTTTAGGTTTATAAATGTATTTGAATTACTTATATATTTGTTTGTATTGCATTTCAGAAACTGTTGAGGTTCCATTATCAAAACGAGCAAAATTTGTTGGACCAGGTGGATATAATTTAAAAAAACTTCAAGCTGAAACAGGTAAGAGTTGCATGAAGTTTAGGTTTTTTACTAAATCAAGACCAGGTAAATTTGCTATTCCGTTCCCTTTATGTTGCTCCAAAAACACATATTTTGAGAAATGAAAGAACAGCAGAAAAGAACATGGTGTCTTTATTGCGAGTTTTCTGTGTGCCTCTATAAATCAGCGAATGATCATCCTTAACTATATACAAGGGTAGAATTAACAGTTTTGCAACATTTTAAAATCAAACATTCCAGAATATTTTAGAGTTTTTCACTTTAGAGTTATGCCTTATCTATTACTATTACTTCTGCTACTTTCACTCAGTTTTATTTAGGCTCTTTTATTTAAAGTATATATAGAGAAATAATGTGGATTAATTCCGTGTCTTTTGGAAGCAATGTTTAGATTACATAGTACGTAGCAGCTTTGAAGTTACTGAAAGAAGACAGTGAGCAGTCACCTTAGCCAATTGTTAACAATGAAAATCCCACGTGATTTTGTTCCACATTCATCTGTTCACTCTAGGATAAGAGAAACCAAAAACAATGAGGAAAATATTCTACTGTAGTATCTAATTATGATTCAGAGAGCAAAGCCAGAGCCTCAGAAATAAGCACTTACATGCTAGGATGTTGCTTCACTGTTGTATCCCCAGGGCCTAGTCAGTACTAGATACAAAGCAGGTGTGTAGGGGCCCGGACTATAGCTCAGCGGCATAAATGCCTGCCTGGCAAGCATGAGGTCAGGAGTTCGATTCCTAGAACCAAAAAGAAAATAAAATAAAATGCAGGTGTTTAGTATGTACCTATGATGAATGAATCTCTTCATCCCTAAAGTAAACCCTGCCCACCTGCTTCTGGGTCACTCCACTGTTGTCACATTGACTTGTTTCCACTAGAATGAGAAAGTCAAATTTACCGTTAAAATTACTTCTTTTTCCTTTTCTTTTCTCCTATGGTGCTGAGGGTTAAATTATCTTTTTTCTAAGGTGTAACTATTAGTCAGGTGGATGAAGAAACATTTTCTGTGTTTGCACCAACACCCAGTGCAATGCATGAGGCAAGAGAATTCATTACTGAAATCTGTAAAGATGACGTAAGTATAGATTTTATATAGTTGTTATTTTTTCTAGTTTTAGTTTTCTTATAATCTTACGGCTTATTTTGCACTTACAGCAAGAGCAGCAATTAGAATTTGGAGCTGTTTATACTGCCACAATAACTGAAATCAGGTAATATCAAGTAATATATTGAGTTGGTTTTAAAATTATTAGAAGCCCGTTAACTTATTTGGTTTATGTACTTTGAAATTGTAAGGTGTTTACTTTAATATGGTAATTACCAGTCATTCTTTTATAAGGTGTAGTATTTTTTATTTTCTTTGCCAATCTGTAGGTTTTTCAACAATGTGGTTCTGTAGTTTTAATTAGAATACACTGTTCTCACTGAATTGTTTTCTTTAACCAAATTTTCTTTTATTTTAATACTGCCAGGAAACAGGCCCAAAACACACAAAGCAACATTTCCTTTTAGTCATCATAGTTGCATTGTACTTAATGTTTAATTAGTACCTATTTTAATATGCTAGGTGACCTTGAAGCATTTTTTTAGTCAGCTAAAATAATCAGAAAATCCCATTTAAAAAAAAAAATTACCAGAAGTAGCAGGCATGTTCAAAGCTATTTAAAATGAATAATAAAAGAAAATAGGATGGTTTGTTTAACACTGCAGTTGAAAAATAAATAGTATCACTTTTTTTGGTGTACTAGAAAAAAGGAAGACAAGCTATTACATAATTTTTCCATTTTACCTGCTTCCTTAAATATTCTGTTATTTAACATTCTACGCTATTTAAACATAGTTAAGCTGAGCATGGAGGCAGGCACTCATCTGTAACCCCAGCACTTATAAGGCTGAGGTAAAAGGATAGAGAGTTGGAGACCAGCCTGAGGGGCAAAGTGACTTCAAGGCTGGCCTGGACTAGTTAATGAGACACTACATCAAAAAAAAAATTGTCATTTCAAAATTTTTAGAAATTATAAACAGAAATACAAGTGACTATTCATACACACATGTTCTCAAAGCTTTTCCTTTGTCTTTTCTCTGTCATTTGATTCACAGGTATTTAAATATAGGATATTTTTCAATTGAAAACTGTTATCTATTTTAGGTAATCATAATTTTTTAAATTATAAGAATATATGCTACAGTGCTTTTTTTTTTTTCCTCCTAAAAAATATAATCAAGTTTATTTGTCAGTAGATATATTCATTGTTTTAACCAGGCTTACCTACTTCTTGTAGAGACACTGGAGTAATGGTAAAACTATACCCAAATATGACTGCAGTGTTACTTCATAACACACAACTTGATCAGCGAAAGGTAAAAAGAAACAAAAATGTAACTCTTTGTATAACTGTTTATAAAAATAACCATATTGAAATTACCTACACTGGTGAGAACTGTGCACTTGATGAATTACCAGTTTACAGAAAACAAAAGTGGCAAAATTGGGCATGGTGGTGCACACCTGTAATCCCAGCACTGGGAAGCTGAAGCCAGGGGTCACTGCAAGTTCAAGGTGAGCCTGGACTACATTGTGAGTTCAAGGCCAGCCTGAATTACACAGGGAGACCCTGTCTCAAAAAAACACCCAAAAACAAAACAAAACAGGAAACAAAAATGGCAGAGATAGTGTAGCCTACAAAAGATTACACATTATTTCCCACAGATATTTATGTTTTTCTTTCTCCTGAATGTTTTGAGGTAAAATTACATCTACGGCCAGTGCATGGCAGCTACTAAAAATTACATATACCATGTGTCCCTGAAAAGACCTGTTTCTGCTCCAAAAGACACAAAAGAGCTTATTTTCAGGAAATGTCTTATTTTTTCATACATATAATAATCAATGTATAGTAAGTCCCTGACTTACAAATGAGTTCCATTCCAGGAGAACATTGAGAAGTGAGATTCATTCATAGGCTGACAAAGTGAGTCCTATTTGGTACACCTGTGAAAGTTCAAAATTCAGATGTTAAGTCAGAGACTTACTGTATTGAATTACGAAGATTCATATTAGACACAACCACATACATTCATTATCAAGTGCACACATTGTTCATGCCTTGTGTACTCTAATTGGTCATTTAGCGATGATTCTCAAATTCATCTGTTTACATCAGCATTTACCTCTTATCCAAAGACACCCACTTGGACATTTACAGATACTTAATTATAATTTATATCATCATTTAAGTGTTGATGTCAGTACATTATTAAATTCTGTGTTAATATTTTATAATTTGATATGTCATGTGGTACAACAGATGTACTAAATGTATCTGTCTGGCTGGCAATCTTGGACTGAGCAGATTTTATTTATTTATTCATTTTGTTTTTTGCGACACCAGGGATTGAACTCACAACCTTGTACTTGCCAGTCAGGCACTTAGGCCACTGAGCTAAATCCTCGGCCCTTGCCTGGTGATCTTCACTGGTGCTTATTTTAGGAGTCAGGCTTACATTATTGAGCATCCTAAAAAATCATGCTAGGGCCTATTCTACACTTAGATTGGTCTTATTTTCAGGGAAATACAGTAGTCTTCTTTTCCCAGTTTTCTACTGAACAAGACAGTAAGATAAGTCTTAGAATGTTTTCAAGTTTGTCTAATCTTTATTGTAATTTAGACATCAGGAAAACGAAGAAAATAAGACTGACAAAATTATGGGAGTCAGGATATTAGGAATCTTTGTTTATACACAAGATATTAAAAACATATAGAGAATAATTAAATTTTTAAATTTTGTTGTAGTAGCTGGGTGCTGCTACTAAAATTTGATGCACATCTGTAACCCCAGCATTTGGGAGGCTGAGGCAAGAGGATTGCCATGAGTTGCAGACCAGCCTGGACTACATGGTGAATTCAGGGCCAACCTGAAATACATAACAAGATCTTATCTCAAAAAGTTGTTACAGTAAAAGACACATAGCTATTAATTCTCCTCAAAATACTCCCCCTTGCTTCTAACACACTTAGCCCATTGTTCTTGCCACTTTGTGAAGCCGTTCTGAAAATACTATTTCCTGAGTGTCTTATGTGAGGTATAATAAATGCAGTAAATGCTGCTGTTGAATGCCATGTATGGAAAGGCAGGCTTGTAAAAACATTATGGTGTATCCTCCTTAAGGTCTGGCAGCATGAGACTTCTGTCTCTTCCCCAAAGGCAAAATGACCATACATTTTGAATTAATTCAGGATAAAAACAGCCACAAGAGCATAAAGATACACGTTTTACTATAATGTTTTTAAATTTAAACATTCATTGTATTTTTTATCATACCTTGTATATTAGAATATAAAGCTATAGAGAACAAAAGTGTATTAGTGTATGAGACCAGAAATAAATCTAGTTGTATATATGAGACAATATTGCATTCTCAGTGAAGAAATAAACTATTAGATAAATTAGTGTAATTGGTTATTATAAAGTAGGATCTCCACTCATTTTTATACCAAAATCCTATCTAAAGACTTAAATTTTAAAAGAAAATGATAGAGAAAGAAAAAAAAAATCTTAGGGCAGGGAGCACTAACAGAAAATGTAGGTATTTTAATGCAGTGATACCTCAAGCTCCAAGCCTGACAGCAAAGTTTGAAAAAAAAAAAAAATCTGCTTAGTGCTCAATAGTTGAACCAAAAATCCAACTTGAAAACATATGTACAGGCTGAGAGTGAGCCACACAGGTCACATCTTGCAGCAGACATAAAGAGTGACACTTCAGTGTAACTGCTGCTCTCATCCAGAAAACATAGTGCTGCGTTAGTGCATTGCGACATTTGTCACTGTGCTTTGTGTGTGTGTGCTTTATTTGCATAAAATATCATAACCATGGCTCCAAAGAAAGTTAATGATACAGCAGTTAAAGCCAAGAGAAAAACTGAGCACCATGATAACGAAATCATAAAGTAGCCCAGGATGGCCTGGAACTCACAGCAAACCTCCTGCCTCAGCCTCCCAAATGCTGGGATTACTGGGGTGTGCCCAACCCAGAACTAAGAACATTCTTGACAATCTCTATTAAATAGTTTTAAAACAATCTTTATTGTTTTAAAAAGACAAACTATCCAATATCAGTCTTTAGAAATGCAAATAAAAACTGGGCTTGGTGGACCATGCCTGTAAGGGGAGGTTAAGGCAAGAGAATTACTGACAGCTCAAGGCCAGTCTGAACTACATAGCAAGACCCTGTCTCCAAAAAAAAAAAAAAAAGAAAGAAAGAAAGAAAGAAAAGAAAATAGCAAATGAAAACAAGATCTTTTACCTTTGAGAAAGAGTTGCAAATTCCCAGTGTAAGTTAAAAAAAAGATGGATATTCTCAGACACTGTTGACAGGAGTGTAAATTGGAACAAACTCTTTGGAAGGTGTTTGGTAAATGTCTGTGATCCTGAAAGTTGTAAGTATAAGGCTTTATTCTGAGAGTTTAATTAGAATAGATAGATAAATGATCAGTGCAACACTACAACTTGTTTATTTTTCAACTTTTTATTTTGAAAAAATATAAACTTATAGAAGAGTTCAAAGAACTTTGAACATTCTGAACATTCATACTTTTCACCGAGATTCAATCCTCATTAGTATTTTTCAACACTGATACTTAAACAATCTAAAAGAGATTGGTTAAATAAATTATAGTTTGAATACTCGTAGTGTTTCAAGTGTTGATGAGAAAAGACATTCTTAACATACTAGAGAAAATCAGCAAATATAACAAGCACAGAGGCCCATTTTTATAAATGCCATACACAAACAACAGATAATTGAAGGGATACTCAATGAAGTGTTAGCAATAATAATCTGCAAGTAGAGTGCTTTTAGGTAATTTTTACATTCCTCTAAATACTTCTAATTAACAGATTTTATAATCAGGAAATCATTAAAACTATGTCCACTTGGGAAAACATATCAACTTGTGTAGCTATTAGGTAATCCTAATAGACAAATATGTTTTCTTTCAGATTAAACATCCCACTGCCCTAGGATTAGAAGTTGGCCAAGAAATTCAGGTATCTGTATTGAGCCTTTTATCCTTAAAGTTGTAAATTGTACTTATTGTCAAAAAGAACATTGAAAGATTAGAATTAGCATCTATGATATATGTTATTTACATACAGTGCTTCTTTTTTAACCTTCAGGTTGCTTAAACAGACTCATTAGGGATTTAGGACACAATTCCTTCTTTCAAAGAGCTTGTACTTTACCTACACAGCAGCCATCCTTAGAACTTTCAAAAAAAAAAATACATGAGCATGTTGGCTGTGCACACGCAAGTGATTTGGCGACAGACAGACATGAGAACTGGGATAACTTTGTTGGACACCTTGAATGACATCTTTGAGGAGTTGAAACTGTTTCTCTACTACTTGAGACTAAACGTTTTTGATCTTGATAAGAGCCATGTTCTTCAGGCCTAGAATTCTGATAACAAAATTAACCTTTTGTAGTCTTTTATGAGTGGATGAAAGCAGTCATTGCTGATGTGGGTATTTTTGGCTGTACCACATTGTGTTCCAGTTTCACCTAATACCATGACCTGAGTAACTAAGGCCACTAGCTTATTCCCAAACTGTAATACCATTGTTCAACTAGCCTCTGGGGAAAGATGAGAACTAACACATAATATCTCTTGTATAAGATTGTTTTTTACATCAGGAGGGGCTTCAATATCTCTTGTAGAAGATTGTTTTTTACATCAGGAGGGACTTGAAGCCTGCCACATTGCCTTCATTTTCCACAGTGAAACCAAATAAACTAGTTCGCTGGTCCCTTGAGCAGTAGTGAAAATCTTATTGACCTAAGCATAACCCTGTGTAATCTGTAGCACATTTAGGTTCAGAGAGCCCTTATCTAGAAGCATTCACTGTAGCTTTCATTGGCCTTCTAATATAGGGACTTTGAGAGAACCAAAAAAACACAGAGTTAACAGAAGATTATAACTGAACAATTAAATGCTTTGTCTATTGTTTTTGTAGTTACCAAATTTTATTTATTGAGCGTATATCTCCACATAGCTATGCTTTCAGTGACAAAATAGAAACATTAATTATTGGTTTATTTGAACACCTAAGTTCACATATCTTTTTAATTTGGGTATCAGTCCACGTGCTATAACTTAAAGAGTAAATATTTTTTAACACAGGTGAAATACTTTGGACGTGATCCAGCTGATGGAAGAATGAGGCTTTCTCGTAAAGTGCTTCAGTCTCCAGCTACGTCTGTTGTCAAAACTCTAAGTGACAGAAACAGTATCTCAATGAGAGAACCTATTTCACAATCATCATCTAATTCTTCCCAGTGACTTTTTAAAGAAAAAGAATTCTAGGATGATATTCTTAGAGCAAAATTTTAGTAATCTCTTCCAAAATGGAGAATTATATATAGTATAAATATATTCAAATTATTTGTATCTGAGTACTCATTTACATGTGCCATTTTTTAATTGCAAGAATGATCTCTATTTGCTTATCATTTACATTATAAATCAATAAATATTTATTAAAAGTATACCATTTATACATCTTAAGAAAGATTACCCTTTTGTTTTTGTGATTCTAAAATACCCAAAAACTTTAAAAATAATAGATCAGGGCTAGGGGTGTAACTCAATGGTTGAAAACTGCCTAGCATGTGTGAGGCCCTGGGTTCAATCCCTAACACCACACACATAAAAAGAAAGACATAATAGATCACATGTGATACAGTCTCTTCCTACATCTCATTTTTCTTCTTTATATAGTTTTGCCTTAGTCATCTTATTTTATGGCTTTCCTCTGCAGAGCAACTTTTCTTGTGTATAACTATTTTACAGACTGGACATTTTCAAACCCAGAGTGTATTTTTCTTCAGAGTAATTACCAGTATATACTAAGAAATTGAGGCAGTTAATCTCACCCCATTTTTAATAATATGATGCCTTTCAATTGGCCACAAAACCACAATAGAGTAAGTCTTATAAATGGAATTCTCAGTAGAATGAGGTAACACATTTTTTTAATTTACCTAAAGATCTGGAAAATCATTCAAAAAGAACTAGATTATTTTTAAGTGTGTGTATTTCCAACATATGGATGTTTTTGATATAAGAGCTAGAGTAATCATGATTTTCAGTTAATAAATGTTTGAAACAGTCATGTGTAGAAGTTATTGATATAATTACTAACTTCTGTCAGGTTCATCTCAGTCATTTAAAATATCACTATTTCCACAAAAAGTAAAAAGATGGAAGTCATAATTTAGAATGTGTAATGCTTTTATAAATCTGATTAAAAATGTAAATTTGTGACTCAGGACTAACTAATTCATAAAACATTAAAAATTTAGCAAGCCAAGACAAAGACTTTTAAGATACATGTATTTAAGTCCATTGATTATATATCTATTATGTATAAAATATCATGGTAGATAATGTTGATATACTTTCTGAAATATTAGAGATTAATTGAAAATAAAACTTTAAATGTGCTTTCTATATTTGATAAACTGTGATTTAGTAATAGTGACAAAAGTTTTTACTATCACTTTTGCTGTCTGTTTAAAACATTTGCCTTAATGGTAAAATTTTAGGGGGTTTTGGGTTTTTGTTTTGTTTTGTTTTCCCACTACTAGGGATTGAACCCAGGGCCTTCACACTTAGGTGCATCTCCAGGCCTTTTTTATTTTTAGTCAGATTTTCAACACATGCCCCAGGCTGGGCTCAAACTTGTGATCCCCCTGCCTCAGCCTCCCAGAGTGCTGTTATTACAGGCATGTATTATCACACCCAGCTCAAAATTTCTGTTTTTAAATGTTCTCTTCTTTTTCAGAGGGACTAACTACAGTACTAATACTTTTGGAAAGTGAAGTCAGTTTTTAAGCTCTAGAGACCTGTAGTGTCACAGTTAAAATACAGCTAACTGTAAACCACCAAAAGGATTCACTTTTTCCCTTACCTCCTATTTTTATTTTCATTTAAATCTTGGTAGTTTTTCCTACTTAACAATGAAGTTTTTCTATGAGAGTTAACTCTAATTTATAGTGACTTGAATCAAATCGAATGCCCATCTATAATTAGCTCAATGTAGATACTTATAAGGTGTTTTCTTTTGACTTCTCTTTTGACACACATGCTTCATAAATTAGTATTCTGTTATGCTTAAGCTTTTTTTTTTTCATTCCAGGGATCGAACTCACAACCTCACACATGCCAGGCAGGCGCTTGTGCCACAGAGTTAAATCCCTGGCCCAAATAGTATTTTAGTACCTTTTTGTTGTTGTTATTGTTGTTGTTGTTTTTTGGTACCAGGAATCAAACTCAGGACCTTATACTTGCCAGGCAGGTGCTTATGCCACTAAGCTATATCCCCAGCCCCAGCCCTACTGTTACAGTTTTTATATAGTCATTTTTACTTGTTTTGTAAAATGCCTCAAATTTCTGGATCTAAAGTTTGGAAGTATGAATAGCTGCATCTTTCTTAATTCAGTTTAGCCAAGCATGGCATTTAACACTTCCAATGTACCATGCATTATAATGTATGCAGGCGATGTGTCAGTAAGCAAAACAGCTCACATTCCAGTGCTCGCATTGTAGTGGATGGAAACTGACCATAAATACATATACAATGTGTAAAGCGGGTGCTTTAAACAAAAACAGCTGAGTACGGGGATAGAATCATAAGTAGAAGTTATTATTTTAGACAAAATGATCTAGAATGGCATCTCTGAGTAGATAATATTTGAACAGAGACCAAAATAAAGAAGTGGAGGAAAATTTACAGCTATTTGAGAAAGCTAATTTCAGATAGAAGGCTAACAACTTCATTTTTATTTGGTATTTTATGTTTAAAAGCTAAAACAACCTTTTAATCTTACAAGCCAATCTCACATAGTCTAGTCCTTTACTCCTTATCATAAGAATGTAAGATAAGAGGAGAGAGCCATTGCAAGGTAATTTTTTTTTCAAAGCATTTAACCAGATAAGAATATACTTGGTTACTTCCAAGGAAGGGGTACACACTGGGATCATGCAACAAGTTTAATAGGTGCTTTGCAAAATTCTGGGCTCATGAGAGTTGAGACTAGGATGGTAGTGGAAATCGAAAAGAGGTTTCCTGGGCATAGTGGCGCATAATCCCAGCACTTGGGAGGCTTATGCAGGAGGATTGCTGCAAGTTTAAGGCCAACCTACACTGCATAGTGAGACCCTGTCTCAAAAAAAAAAAAAAAGTTTAAAAGACTCACTGGGTATTAAAGGGCAAAATCAACCTAATGCTAAGCTAAAACAAAGAGGGAAATTTATCACAGGGCCATGAGTGTTATTTCCTAGTAGCCAAGTCACATATTCTGTGCTTGACCGGAACCAGGACCTACAGCTTATTAAGACCTAAGGCAATGTTCCCTGTCTATGTCTCTGTGGAGTCTCATGGTCCCTCGTTTTCACAAAATTGTTTTATTCTTTTCCACAGCACATTACCTATCTTGGAGGTTGAGTTCTCTTGGAAGAGAAAACATGGTAGGCTCATCCAGGAACGAACTGTTAAACTTCACTATAATGGCCAAATAAAATAATAGCATGCCAAAATAAATTGGAATTTTATATAAACACATATCCCATGCAATATTTGGAATGTGCTTAACACAAAAATTATTCCTTCTTTATCTGAACCTCGCATTAGTTCTGAGTGTCCTATATTTGCTAAATCTGGTAACCTTAAATCTGATACAAAAATTGATAATAGAAGGGCCGGGGGTTTAGCTCAGCAGCACAAGCACCTGCCTGGCAAGCATAAGGTCATGAGTTCGATCCCCTGTACCCCGCCCCCCAAAAAGAAGGTCATAGAATTGCTAAGCGCCTACTTTCAGTAAGAAAGTATTCTAAAAAAAAAAAAAAACAGTCACCAAGACACTACAGAATAGTTATAAAGACATAAAAGATAGGCTTAGATAGTATGAGGTATGCATAGCATAAGGAATGAAGAGCAAAGCAGTTATGGCTAAGGATTTTAGCCTAAGCATTATGAAGACTATAGGGTCTGATGTGAATTGAAAACAGAGGGGCAAAGTAGCCTTAAAGAAAAAGATGTTCTGAGTGTAGTCAGAACATAAGATATGAATGCCCTAGAAAGCAGTTAAAGAATAAAACACTTGTATAGGTAATGCTTAAAGTAGTCCGAGTTTTATCATCTGAAGCATATTTCACTGTCATTGTACCAGGTTTCAAAATAACTGAACTTAACAAAATTACTTTTAATAAAAACTTTACTTATTATGATCATAGTACTACTCTATGGCATGGATTCCTTCAAGAACTTACACAATTTAATTTGGAGTTACTAATTAATGAAGGATAGATTAATAAGCATGCTACTGAAGATTTTTAAAAAGTCAGGTATACAGAACCTATGGGATACAATGAAAAAAGTCCTAAAAGAGAAATTTGTAGTTGTAAATAACCACATCAGAAAAACAGCCAACCCAGATAAATAACCTAATGCTGTATCTTAAAGTCCTATGAAAACCAGAACAATCCAAAACCAATACAAAGAAAGAAATTATAAGACCAGAGTAGAAATTAATGAAATTAAGGTTAAAAAATACAAAGAATCAATGAATCTAAGAACTGGTTCTTTGAAAGAATAAATAAGAGACTAACCTTTAGCTAATCTTATCAAAAAAGGGAAGACCCATATCAGTGCAATTAGAAATGAAAACGGTGTAATTACAACAAACACTACTGAAATCTGTAACATTATTAGTAAATACTTTGAAAACTTGTACCCAAATAAATTGGAGAATCCAGAAGAAAATATTCCTAGATAAAAATTGATTACCAAAACTGAACAAAGAATATATAAAAACCCTGAGTAGTCCCATAATAGGGAGAATTTAAGCAGTAATAAACCTAACAAAACCCCAAGACCTAGTGGATTCACTGAATTCAAGAACTTAAGGGAATATCTAATGACAGTGCTAGACTCTTTAATGAAACTGGAAGGAATACTTCCAAAGTCATTCCTGGAAGCTAGAATCACTTTGATTCTAAAACCAGACCAGGACCCAACTAAAAACAACTAGGCCAAGCTCCTAGAATTAATGAATATAGACATAAAAATCCTCAAAAAGATACTGGCAAACAGAAAGCAACAAACCATCAAAAAGATCATATAGTGGTGCCTCGGTTTACAAACTTAATTTGTTTATTCAATTTTGGGGAAGATGAATGTGTTTGTCTGAGGAAGACTGCCGTGGTCATGGTTGTCACCGTATGAGGAGCTTGTGAATGGAAGCAAAATTTTGCCAAATGCTTTCGACTGCAAACCAAACTGTTTGCAAACAGAAGCACTTGTGAACTGAGGTATTACTGTGTATCATAATGAAGTAGGATCCCAGGGATGCAGGGATGGTTCAACTTAATGCAAATCAATAAATGTTGTATACCACATAAACAGAAGCAAGGACAAAAATCACATGATCATCTCAGTAGATCCAGAAAGCCTTCAACAAAATCCAACACTCATCCACGATAAAGAAAATGTATTTATACACAATGGAGTACCACTCTGCCATAAAGAAAGATGAACTTGAGTCCTTTGTACAAAAATGGATGCCCTTTGAAATAATGTAAGTCAAATGTCTTGGTTATTTTTCTCTTGTTGTTGAGACAAAATACCTGATGCCCAAAATGAAGTAAGGAAAGGTTTATTTAGCTTATAGTTTTTGGAGGCTTCAGTCCATACCCAGCTGACTCCAAGGCAGGGTGGCATAGCTAAGGGGCAGCCATTCATGGCAGCCACAAGCGACAAGACCAAAAAAGGTAAAAAAAGGGAAAAGCACACCTCCTTTCCTCCCTTATATGCCAGCTACCCACCCCAATCCCAGCGCTAGATAATGAACCAATCACAAATGCTAGACTCAGCCACCTCCATGACTGCATGAGGCTTGGGGGGTAGCCATCCAAACACAAACCATAACATGAAATAAACACAAGCTCAAATGTCATGATTTAAATGTGAAACCCAAAATATAAATAAAAGAGCAAAATAAAAGATACATGATAGGTAGTAGGGAGAGAGATCTTTTGTAAAAGGGAAGGTGACCAAAGGGTGGAAGCAGGAAAGAGGGAGGACAGGGGATTGGGGGGGATAAAAAATAAGATGTGTTGTCTGCATGTACCAACTCCCCATGATGAATGTAATCATTATGCACTACAAATACATACTAAATAATTTAAAAATAAAACTAAAGACATCCAAAAGACATATTATGCTTAGTCTATTTTAGGGTATAATTTGAAACAGGTCAAAGTAGTTAAGAGATATATAATGGCTGGGCATGGTGGCACATGCCTGTAATCTCAGCAGTCAGGAGGCTGAGGGCAGGAGGATGGCTGTGAGCTTGAGGCCAACCTGGACTACATAGAGAGTTCAGAGCGAGCCTAAACTAAAGCGAGACCCTATCTCAAGAAAAAAAAGACAAAAATGTTCTGCTGAATTTAAGCTAGGAAAAATGAGCATTTGGTATACAGTGAATACATCTATACTTTAGAATACTAAAAAAAGTAAAGTCATGGTATAAAAGAGATGGGAGCCAGGCATGGTGGAATGCACCTGTAACGTCAGCTACTTGGGAGGCTCCTGCTATGAGGCTCTCTTGAGCCTGGAAGTTTGAGGTCATCCTGGCCAACACAGACCCTTTCTCTCAGGGGAAAAAAGTCAGGGGAAAAGTAGAGTAATTCTAACTAGGAAAAAATGTGAAAATTTCAAGAAGTAGCTCTGAATTGGACTTTAATATAGAAAGATAATATCTGAGGTGGGCTTTAAGGGATATTTATAAATGCAAAAGCAGCCTGTGGAGTAGAAACAGTTTTATCAATGAATGATAAAGACTAAATAGAAGTCAGACTATGGAGGAATTTAAATATTAGTCATATCTAAACTTTATCGTGCATGTGCTAGGAAACATTGAAAAATACCCAAGTTTTTATGAAAACCAAAATTGAACTGTTGCCTAGTGTTTTTTATACTGTGGCTATAAAAGTTAATGTAATTGCCAAGAACTCATAAACTAGATAGTGCTAAAAGTAAATGCAAACATAAAAACATGTAGATTACTATCACTTATGTAAACAGACAATAATAAAACAGAAACACTAATTCTGCTGGAAGATCAAATAGGTAGAACTCTTGACATTAATGTAAGCAAAGACTTTATGAACAAACCCCCTGATCACACAGGAAACTATCACAAAGAATCAACAACTGGTATCTCACCTTATTAAATTAGCTTTTGCACAGCAAGAAAAACTATGGGGTGACCACCTTGTACCAGTTTTATGGCTTTTATCTGGATGTCTCTCCAAAGCCTCATGCAGTCATAGATGGGGAATTTTAAGGGTGTCTGGATCTAGGGTGTGTGATACTGGGATTAAGTGTGCCCCACACTGGGTGTGGGTGGCACCAATTGGTTTACAGCCTGGAGAAAATATAAAGACAGCTTCTGCTGTTTCATTGTTGCTGCTTTTCTGCATGCTACTCACTGCCTTCTACTTGCCACACCATGGACTATTTCTCCTCTGCAGTGTGTCTTTGCCATGCTACTCTGTTGGAACCAGCCAGCTATGAGCTGAAACCTCTATAAACTGTAAGCTAAATGAAACTTTGGTCCCTTAACTTGTGGGTGTCAAGTATTTTGTGTCAGCAACATGAAGAGTGACTAATAAGACAGGAACTAAATAAAGCCATTCCCTATACTCCTTACACACTGTTTTTCTTGCACCAGTTAGTGTACCACCTATGTAAGTTCTAGTCTTCAGAGAAGCAAATGTCAAGAAGAGATTACCCTCCATCTGAGTAATCCCTCTATCTGGATAATCTGGGTCCAGCCCCTGCTAATTCAACCAAGCTTAGATGGAAAATATTCAGAGAAAAATGTATCTGTACTGAATAATTTTCATTAATCCCTCAACAATATAGTATAACAAGTATATAACACATACATAATAATGAGTATTATAAATATAGAGATGACTTAAAGTGTACTGGAAGATGTACTGAGTTATATGCAAATATACTCCATTCTATATAAGGGGCTTTAGCACACACAGATTTTGGTATCAATGGTGGTCCTAGAACCAGTCCTCCAAGTTATGGAAAGACAACTGTGTATATTCATATATATATAGACACAAACATTTATATTTACTTGTCTATGCATAGGCTATCTCTGGAACAAGACTGTATAGTTTGTGAGACCCCTGTTCAAGAATTATCAAAATTTTAAAGTCAGATAACAGATCAATAAACCAAGTACATGTCTCAATAGATTACATATCCATGAAGCTGGCTGTGGTCTGGCAATGTGCACAGGAAAATGGTATGGTTTTGATTCCAAGAGGAAAAGTGAGTAACAGGATACAGGAACTGAAAAGACTTACTTTGCTGGGCTTGTGTATCTTTTTCTGCCTTCTAAATTTTGTACATGTAAAAGCACTACTTATCAGAACAAAATGTATCATGGGTTCATTGGGTGGAAGCTCTGGATTTTCTTATGCATGTCTCAAGAAAAGACACTCACCTGGGGAAAACATTTGATTGGGAGTACATTTCTGCCCTCACACTTAAGCAAGCAGTGGGCCTTGTACTATAGAGGGCCTTGCTCTGGCCTTCCATCCATGCATCTCACAATGGAGTGAGAAACCCATGAATCAAAAGGGATGTGTCCACATGGAGATAACTCTCCACTTAAGATTATGCACTGGACACCTTAGAATTCCCTTCTCTAAAGGCTAAGTCTGCTTCCTGGGTTTGCCCAGTCCTCTTCCTAAGATGTCTTCCTTAGAATCCAAGAAGTTCCTGCGGTATGTCCAGGTAATATAGGCAGGCCTTAGAGAAGGCTGGGGCATTCTCAGACGCTGGGCTCAAAAGTTGTCTGTAAAAATTTTCTCTGGCCCTTTCATGATAGAAATGAAGCCAGGCATGGTGGTGCACACCTGTATTCCCAGCACTTGGGAGGCTGAGGCAGGAGGACAGCTTCGAATTCAAGGCCAGCCTGGACTACAAAGTGAGTTCAAGACCAGCCTGAACTGCATAATAACACCTTCTCTCAAAAAGACAAAAAAGAACAAGAACAACAGAAGGAGGGGGAGGAAGGGGAGGAGGGGGAAAAGAAATGATACTACATACATTTTCCGCCACATCAATCACAGTTACTATGTGTGTTTTAACGACTTAAGTACATTTTCTGAGGCCCCTAATAATTTTTTTCAACCTATAAGTCCCGATCTTGAAGTTGTAATTTCCTTTTGGGCTGGGGGGGGGGGGGGCTTACAGGAATTGAACTCAGGACCTTGTGCTTGCCAGGCAGGCGCTTACACCACTGAGCTAATTTCTTTTAAACAGGCGCCCGGTGTATGGAAGACACTTTTCAGCATAGCGGTGAAGAATGTTCACATGTAAGTAATCTGGTCAAAACAGAAGCACGCTTTGACAAACCCACTGATAAGTAACGACTACAGCTCCCAAAATGCACTGCAGCCTCACCTCAGGGCAACCGTTTGCACTGAACCGGCAGCTGAAGGTGCTGAGGGAGTTGGCTGTATTAAACTGTGAAATAAACTACGTGCTACTATGGCCCAAAGCACTGCGCGTATCCACTGTACAATGTGTGACTGAGTGCAGAGATTCCTCCTTCCCTTGCCCAGTGAACAAGACGGAAAACTCTGCGACTGCTACCCGCAAGGGAAACTTAAGACATCAAAACAGTGCTCTTTGATGAGTTAGCAAGGCAGCTCTTCGCCACTTGGCTCATCTTACCTAGAATTGTTCTGCAAGGCTGCAAACAACCCTG
This sequence comes from Cuniculus paca, assembly GCA_004365215.1. NCBI lineage: Eukaryota > Metazoa > Chordata > Mammalia > Rodentia > Cuniculidae > Cuniculus > Cuniculus paca. Next base: position 22,074 of record RJWT010000029.1, read on the forward strand.
TACTTCATGAAGCCGAAACTTCGCTTTTCAATGGCCAGCTACTACTAGAGCCCAACAAGACGCTCTGGCGGGAAATAGGAAATGGTCAACACACCTTGCAAGACATTAGAATCGCCTTGAGATCTTAGTGTCCACCGAACATTTCCTGGACAGATGCTTAACCGGAACAGATTCTATACCAAATTTAGTGAGTTTCGGTTCGGCTGAAAGGGCTCATTCCTCCGTCTTCACTGAAAGATTTAAACTTTCTGTTTCTGTCTCAGGTGGTCAGAGTGTTTCCATTAAGAAGTACAAACACTTTTCTTTCTCCTTTGCTCCGGGGTAGTCCTGTTCAAAGATGCCTACTTCTCAAATTGCCTTTGCTCTTTGTCCGCGTTGGGTCCTTGCACTCAGAAACCCACAGGCCAACCGCCTTCCACAGAGGGCTTCACTGCGCGGACAAGCACCTAGAACTCGCGAGAACCTCCCACCAACCGAGATCCCGTGCCGGAGGCGGGCCTAAAGACAAGGAAGTCTACTTAGGCCCTCCCGCTTCTGCACGTAACGCGCTCCTCTTTACAGCCGGAGCACCCTAGCTCTGGAAGCTCATGCAGAGGCTCAAGTGACGTGTTTTGGGCTCCTCGGCCGCCGTAGCCCCTGCGAGGGCAGCCCGTGTGAGCCTGCTGGAGGAGGAAGAGAAAGGCCGAGAGTCGAATTACAAGATGGCGGACCTGTAGTATTTACGGCGGCGGCGGCAGCGGCAGGAGAGCGAGCTTTGGGGGGCGAAGGGAGGGGAGGGAGGGTGGGTGTGTGCAGGGGTGAAGTGAGAGGTAACGGACATTCCGAGCGAAGGGGTTTCGGTAATTCTTGTCACCCCTTCTCGCGGCTGAACCTTTGGAGCCATGGTGAACTCGGGCCTCTCCAGAGCTGCCGCCGCCGTTGCCACCGCCGCCGCCGCTACCGTCTCTGAAGACTGAGGGTCCTGGACAAGGTGAGCGAGGAGGCTGCGGCCAGATCGGTGGGGACAAAGCTACCAACCATGTCGGATACACGGCGACGAGTGAAGGTCTATACCCTGAACGAAGACCGGCAATGGGACGACCGAGGCACCGGGCATGTCTCCTCCAGTTACGTGGAGGAGCTCAAGGGGATGTCACTGCTGGTTCGGGCAGAGTCCGACGGTAAGGCTGGAACGGCAGACTAAGGGCTGCGGTTGTGGGGCAGTCTTAGGTGTAGGCCCTGGGCCCTGTTGCTCTTAATCCTGTCTCCTGGGAGAGCACTCTGCGCTGGAGTCCGCTCTTCTGTGAAAACAAACTACTTTTGCTGGATTTACCCTCAGCGAGACGCGGATTCTGTTTCCCCCGCCTCCTATCCCTATTAAGGATTTGACCCCCTCCTGTCTGGTCCCTCCTCCTCTGAAGAGGCTTACGGCGCGAGGGCAGGCGAGTGGGGAGGAAGGAGTAAGAGACGAGATAATGATCTGCTGGCCCCGGGGAGCTGATACCCCCTCCCGCTTCCCTTTCTTATCCATTATAAAGCCAGTACAAACCTTCAGTGAAACTTTTAGTCTAAGAGTGCTTTTTGTTCTTTGAACCAGATTTTGGCAGCGAGCCTCACTACTGTTGCGAGTGAAAACTAAAAAGGTTTTTTTTCTGGGGTTCTTGCAGTCCGTTGCCATCATGCATGTACGCGCCAGCAGATCAGTCTTTAGTCTGGGACCTCCAGGCTGCTTTCTTAGAAGGTGCTGAAAAAGTGGATACCTGACAGTCTAAGCCAAGTTAGGACACCAAAGCACATTGTAAATTCGTATTTGTTGATTGTTAGAATTTGTGTGAAGTATTTTAAAATTATGAGATATAGAACTGTAAGTAAAACATCTTTTACGGTATAATGAGAATGCCTCGATTTGAGCAACTGATGTGTGCAAAAAATAGGTAAATCTTAGATCTATTCTTGCCATATTTCCTACTCTTGCACTTTATTTCTACATAAGGTGTTCTTTTCTTTGGGTTAGTAGGTTAAATTTAACACTAATTCATATAAAGTGCTTAGATTTCTGTCTTGATCCTTCATAATTTGTTGTATTTGTTTAACTGGAAATGAAAAACAGGTTTTGTTAAAATACACTTTGACTTCAAGTCATCATTCAGACCTCAAAATTTTCATTTCAGTGAAACTTCAGTAGTCTCATCTCATCTTTGAATGGTATTAAATGGATTTTTTTTTTCCTTTATGGGTATACGGGGATTGGCCCGGAATATTTCTAAATTAAACCACAGCTCTGAGGGGAAAATGTGAATGAGAATAATAGTATTTTAGATGTTCAGCTGGGTGAAGGGACATGAATGGTTTGATTTTTTTTAAAACGTGTGTTCGTATATTTTATTTAGGGTTTTATAATTTGAGACTGATAATACTTGTTTTTTAATCTTTCAGGATCACTACTCTTGGAATCAAAGATAAATCCAAACACTGCATATCAGAAACAGCAGGCAAGTAGTTGTTTATCTTTAATTTGAAAGACGTCATCTGTGATCAAGGAAGTATTAATCTGGCAAAGATGGGAATGCTTTCCTGACAAGAAAAAATATTTGGTAAACAAAGCTAGAGACCTTGTGTATTTCCCTTACAGGTTAAAAGTTTCTGACTGAAAAGTGAAAGTTTTTGTACTGGCACTAATTTATCATCTTTGAAGTGAGCCACTGTTTATATTAGAATACAATGTATTTGTTAGTCTAACTAAATAAAATAAGACAAGTCATATTTATACCTTGTACACCAAATCTTTTATTCTGAATCACATTTGAAGGAAATGACATAAAAGAAAATTCAAAGAGGCACTTTTTAAAGCAAGGAAAGCCTGTTCCTGAGGTGAAATTAGATCCTTTGACTCAAGTGAGTTTTTGAAGGAGCCTTTAAGTTCTGTTCTTTAATTGTTGTATTTTTTTTAATAATCAGAGGATACTTTACAAACACATACAATTGAAAATTGTATAACATTTTGTTTGTATTTATTGTCTTAGGAGAGAAAACCTGTGTTGTGTTTTAATATGCTTAATTAACCTAAAAACAATAGCACATTCAACGTTTCTATTCTGTGAATGTTTTCATTTTTATTATGAAATATATCAAAATTGAAAAGTATGGCAAATACTATAATGGGTGTCTGTAACACCAACAGATTTAAGAATGTTAACATTATACTATATTTGTTTCAAATCTTTTTGTAATACTGAATATTATTGATATAGTTAAAGTCCCCTTTGTATCCATTCTATTTACCTATTCACTATCCTCTACACAGGTAACCCTATTTGGAAGTTGATGTGTATTCTTTTTGTACATGGTTTTATATCTTTTTCTGCATATGTATGTATTCGCAAACAATGTAGTCTTTTGTGTTTAAAACTTTACTCAACTGCTATCATCCTCAACATGTATTCTGCAACTTGAATTTTTCAGAAATTTTGAAGATGTATTCATGTTACCAATGTAGATCTAGTTCTTTTTTTTTTTAACACTGTATTGTATTCTGATGTGTTATATACACCTATTAGATATTTGGATTATTTCTATTTTGTGTGTGGTATATAAAGTAAATATGGCAGAGATTTTGGAAGAAAAAGGGAAATTATTTTAGGATTATATTTATAACATCAAGCTTACTTGAAGGTCTATGAAAATTTGAATGCCACCAAATAAAAGCTTTACAATTGAAAGAATGAAATTGTGTCTATTGGACAACTTTTCAATAGTGAAAATTTTTTTACTGTTAAATATTTGCAGTTTTTCAAAATACTTTAAATTTTTATATTTCAATTAACAAGTTTTTTTTCTCTACTTAGCAAATGTTTTTTAAAAAAATTTTTGGTGAAAAATCAAATTAAACATTTGTCTTAAATTGAGCACCCAAAGATTTTTCCCATACCTTAGACGTTTTAAGGTACACATTTAAGTAAATCTAATTTTTTTTTTTTTTTTTTTTTTGTGGCACCAGGGATCATACTCACCACCTTGCGCTTGCCAGGCAGGCACTTAGGCCTCTGAGCTACATCCCTGGTCCTTTTTGAGACAGGGTCTCACTATGCCATTCAGGCTGGCCTTGAGCTCGCTTTGTAACCCAGGCTGGTCTCAAACTCACAACAACCCTCCAGTCTCAGCCTTTAAGTGCTAGGATTATAGGCGTGCGCCACCAGGCCCGGCTAGTAAATCTAATTTCTGAATCAGCCGTGAGGATGGTTACTGTCTTTCTCTGGACTGAATTTTACTAGATAGCCACTTCGAGTTTTTTGCTTGCTTGCTCACTTCTAGAGAAATACTATTACTTTGTCATTTTCCCTCTTCTTTGTGTGAATATAAAATTATCTGGAAATTTGTTTCTTTTTTTTATTTTTTTAGGAAATTTCCTTCTTAAATGCTTGTCATAAGCATTTCCCTACAAATTTAATTATATAAATTCTTCCCAAGTTGTTGTGTGATCTTTTAGGTGTTTTTGCTATTGGAAAGATCACATTACGGCAGACATTTATTTATGAAGTAGTCCTCCAACATGAGGTAAAAATACACAGTGGTTCTGTGAATACTTTACAAATTTGGGGACATAGTTTCATGTATATTACTTTGTTAGAAAACTAGTTCCAGATAAATTGCATTTTTTGTATGCATTTAACATCTATAAAGTAGTGAAGAACAGTGTACTTTTAAAAAAAATTGTGCCATTGGGAGATGTTTTCTTAACTAGTCAGTTGTTTTATTTGTGTATTTGGAGGGTTGTTGTTGTGTAGTAGTCTGGGCATTGAATCCAGAGCCTCTGAATTGAGGAGCTACATCTTTAACCCTTCTTTTAATTTTTATCAGGAGCCATAGTTTCATTAAGTCACTAAGCTGCCCAGGTTGAACTCAAACTTGCATTTTCCTGTCTCAGCCTCCCATAGTTGTAGGATTACATGTATGTGTCACTCTGCTTACATTTTATTTTTTGTAATACAGTTTTTCTTATTTTCACCAAAATCTTAGTTTACACCTTTTATAAGTTACACAAATATTTTTATGTTTACTACAAGTATTTTTAATGTCATCAGCTCTGCTTTTCACTAGTCTTGTTCATTAGTGAATTTTTAATTAGGATTAAATATTAATTAGTGGATTTTAATTAAAAACTTGATTAAAGACATGTTTATATGATGTTTTGACATTAAAATACATTGAATAAATTCAGAGAGAAATACTTAATATTCCTAACATTACGGTTCTAAAATGAGCCAGTTACTGAATTGTTTGCTCAGAATGCATCTTATGTTCTTCCAGAAGTCAAGTACTAAATGGTAGGCTTAAAATAAGAGTGAGTCAAGTTGAATGTCAAATGACTATCAGATGTCATCATTCATTCACATTGCTTTCTTCCTTAATGTGTGTACTGAAGAAGTTAATGGGAAAAAGATGTACATTCCCAATAAATTTGTTGAGTATTTAAGCATATATTTTGGAAAGAGATAAGAATGATTATACAATGCAGTATGAAATAAAATGCCTGATGTGTGTGTCAAATTTTTAAGTTAATTAAATTTAATCCCACTGATCTTAACTGAATCAAAAACAGAATATATAAGGATATATAGACATAAAGAAAAAAAATTTTTAAACACAGTTGTGTGTTAATTTGGTTTAGGAAAAAAGTATAGGAAAGTCTTCATCTCAGATTTACTGGGAGACAAGAATGCACAAGTGAAACAATTGCAGAATGATAATAAGATTGCTAATAAAATGTGTTGATCCAGTCTTCATTGAAGGACCGTTTCACTGATAGGCAAATAAGGTACAGAAAGATTAAGAATCTTGACTCTGATTGTGAACCAGGTGTATGCCAATAAAAAATTTAAGCAGCAAACTTGCATTCCACAGCCATGGACAATAGAAAATTAGAGATGGGAGAAACCGATATGAGCTAAAATCATTAAGAAAAACTTTACTCTTGGTGGTTGTTGCTGAAGAAACTGTGATAGGGTAGGAAATAATACACCTGCTATGAAAGGTGTTAAACCTATTTGCAGTAGACATTTTTTGGAAGCTTGGTTGGCTAAACAAAAGAGATCCCTTATAGGTGCTGGTAGGGATCTAAAATGATGAAAATGGTAACTGTTTAAGAAAAACAGTGTGACTGTCATAAATAATAAGGGAGCCGGTTCAGGGTGGAACAGAAGAGCTTTGGGTTTAAAGACCTTTTGAATTATATACAAGAAATGAAAATCTTAACTTGTCAAGAAGGAACTGAGCTCAGTATATTTTCAAGACAGTGCTAGAAGATTTTGTGAATGGTTAGATATGAAAAGGAATCAGAGGTCACTGGTAGTGTTTCTGAGTCCTAAAAGTGTAAGTTGAGCAGATTTACATTACTTATTTGATTTGAGATTTGTTTACTGAAATAAACTTTAGCTTGACCATATAATACATTAGCATAATTAAAGATTCAAAAGATATTTTTACTAAGTTACTGGTACAGTTTAAACATACATAATGATCATATTCATCATAGGGAATTTGTATCTATACATATCTTAGTTCCTCTTGTTTTCCTATTGCCCTTCCCTCTTCAACTCTTTTCCCCTCTTTATTTACAAAGCTTTGTTTCCATTTTATCCTTTTTTTTTTCGTTTTTCTTTTCCCTTCCATCCCTTCCCCCCCAATTCCTCTTTCCTTTTCAAAAGATTTTTTAACGACATCTCTTTTTCCACCTCAGAGGCTATTCGTTACCTCCCTAAAGGCCATGTACATGACCAGTGTCTTATATATCTTTTTTAGAAGTACGCATATGTAAGCAGAAATACACAGCATCATATATATACACCTGAGTATACACATATATAATATATATGTGTGTATATGTATATATGCTCCCTTTTGTTGTATATGATAGCATACTATTTTTCTGTGCCTTTGTTTTCATTTTTTCGTTTAAAATATAGTAAAATATGTGGAGAAGTCTTACAATAAACTTTGGGACTAACAATAGGGTAAGAGCTGGGAAAGGAGTCACTCACTCTAGTCTGAGTTTTAAAAATGCAGCTTGAAAACTTTTCAGGAGTTTCTAGCAGAAGAATAACAGCCCAAATAAAATCAATCTGGAATTGGAGGAGTCAGTAAGTGTGAGACTAGTTGAGAGACTGCTGCATAAACCCACACAGGAGATATTGTTAGACTTGATTAGGGTAATGGAGATGTTGAAAGAGATCGATGGATATGAAAGGTATTTTGATGGTAGACATGACAGGGCATGGTAATCAGGAAGGAGGATCTAATAAAGTGGAAGGATAAGCAGTTAGACTAGAAAATAAGAAAAATGTGTTTCAGACCAACAAAGAAAAGAATTTCAGTAAAGAAATAAGAGCCAGTCCGTCAGCAAATGACTTTCATATCCTATAAGATTAAGATGGAAAATATTCTAGACTTAGGTTATAAGAATATAGCTGAGGGCAGGGTATACTGGTATACATCTGTAGTCCCACACGCAGGCTGAGGCAGGAGGATTGTATGAGTTTGAGGTCAGCCTAGGCTACAGAGTGAGTTCAAGGCCAGGTTCAAACACTTAGTGAGACCCTGTCTCAAAAAGAAGGAAAAAAAAAATACAGCTTAGATGAAGGTAGACATGAAAATAGTATCTATTGTATCTGTGTCTTAAATGTCAAAACTAATAAAACTCAGAATGTTGGCTGTTCAGCCTCAGGAGAAAGATTTCTGCAAGTTTGAGTGCTGCATTTAAATGACAGCATAAATTTGCAATGAAGAGTCTTTGCTGTTAAGTAGAGGAAGTGAATGATTAGGTTGCAAAGATTAGGTTTAGTGGTAGAAGGGCATTCTTGGTGGTAGTTTGGAGCAGGATCAAGGAGGTATCTTTGGGAATCAAACAGACAGGTCTGTCTTATTTGTGTGTCAAGGCATGCTTAAAATGTTGCAGGGGAGATCAGGAAGCAAATTGTTACAAACTTTTTAAAAACTGGTTCAAATATATGGCATTATAGCAGAAATAGGAATTTAGACTTTGGCAGTTTTAAGTTTTTGAATCCTATTAGTTTCCAACTTGTGTGATTTCAATCAAATTTTCTCTGAACCTTTTAAATGGAGATACCCTATGTCATGATAATTGGGAATTAATGTATGAAAATGCTTTAGCATAGTACCTTACGAAAACTCCTTAAGGGAACTTTATTCATAATAATTTTATAGTCCTAATGAAGGAAAATCAGAGTTTAAATCAGCCATGCATGGTGTCACACACCTATAATCAAAGCACTGAGGGAGGCTGAGACAAGAGGGTTGGAAGTTCGAGTCTCACTTAGGGTATTTTAACCAGACTTTGTCTCAAAAAAGGTTAGGGATATAGTTCAGTGATATAATCCCCTGGGTTTAAGTCAAGGAAAAGAACTACTAGAAGATTACATGCATTATTTGGTTACTCTTACTCATTTTCAAATTTTTTAATTTATTTTTGAATGGGTTTTATAAATACAGTGATATTTTTAGTTTGATATATATATATAGATATATATATATATCTATATATATATACTTTCCCTTTTGGAAAATTCCAGCACTGTGTATACTAAATTTTATGTGAATAGTTAGGGACAAATACTGGGTTAGTCCGACTAGTGGTAGAATCTCAACTATTTCATGACTGAAGTTTATTCACTAATGAAGTAGATCAGTACCAAGAGGAAGAACTGGGGAGGAAACAAAAAAATGACTTACACCTTATTAAATGCCTGTGGGACAGGAAACTTTTTCTTTAAAAAGGGTATTATGTACCAATTTTTAAATAAATTTTCAGGTGCCATTTAGACCCTGGATTAGGGACCCATGATTTAAGTAATCAGGTATGGAGTATGGTGGAGATTTTTTGTTTGTTTTTGGTCATTTTGTGATAATCGAGATTGAACCCAGGGTCTTTACACTGAGCTACATCCCAGCCTTTTTTATTTTTTGAGTCAGGGACTCACTAAATTGTCCCAGTTGGCTGAAATTTGCCATCCTCCTGCTTCAGTCTCCCAAGTAGGTGGGATTACTGGCATGCACAGTCACTCCTGGCCTATACTCACTTTTTGATTGTCTTTAAAGGACTCTACCAAATATAACTAACCTTTTTCTGTCTTCCTACAAACTCGATTAGAATCTGGTTTCCATAGGGACACAGTAATGATTAAATATTTTAGTTACTTGAGGAAAACTCTCAAGCTTTTGGTTTAAACTGAATCATTAATAATGTCCCAAAGAGATGAAACTATTCGCCATACGTAAATAAGCAAGTAGTATGTTAATCATAAAGCACAGGCTTGAAGACAAACTGCACTGAGAAATTGAGCTTCCCTATATCTAGGCCTTTTACATTTTCAGGAGATGCTGCCATTTGACAGTTCTTTTGACATTCTGTTGTAAGCATTCTTGTACCATTTCTATGCACTTTCCCCTAGGAGCTTTTATTCTGTTACTTGGAAAATAATTCTAAGCAGCGATTCTTAAGGATATTTTATTACAGAGATGTGAGGTTTAGAGCGATAGATGAAATTTCCTACTTTAATGATACTTCTCTACCTCTTTTAAACTAACTAGAAAAACATGTCATCTCTCAAATTTGACTTACTAAAAGAATTACATGATAACCCTGATAAAAATAAGGGGTTTGGTTTGGTTTGGCTTGGCTTAGGTTTGGTTTGGTTTGGTTTGTTTTGGTTTTGTTTCACTTAGGGTCTCACTGTGCTATCCTGGCTGGCATCAGGCTCAAACTCAACTATTCTCCTGTTTCAGCCTCCTGAGAAGCTGGGATTACATGCATGTGCCACCACCCTAAAATATTACTGGTGTTTGTTTGGCCATACTGTGGATTGAACCCAAACTAACACTGAGCTATGTCCCTCAGCGAGAAAGTAAGGATTCTTAACCATTTCCCAAGATCATTCTTTGCATTTTGAAAGGACTCAATATAAATTCCACTTAGTTTCTTAGATTTTGTCTAGATCAGGGAAAAGAATGTAAGTTAAGAAAGGGAAGAAAAGCCGGACACAGTAGCACACACCTGCACCTCAGCACTTGAGCGACTGAGGCAGGAGGATCTCCGCGAGTTTGAGGCCAGCCTGCCCTTTGTTGCAAGACCCTGTCAAAAAACAGAGAGAGAAGAGAGGAACAAAAACTGATGAAAAGACTGAGTTTTGTTAATGTTTAGTAAATAGTAAATCAGACGTTTCTGTCAAAAACATACTATTCTGAAGGAAGAATAACATTTTATGAAAAGTTGCAAGTTACTGTAGGCAAGCTATCCTAACCCAGTCAAAATGGACAAGTACCATAAGGGTTGAAAACCGTAATAATGCAAATAATCAAATGATTGGACTTTCTTTTACACTCCTAGTGTTACCTGTCTATCAACCTTGTAACAAAGCAAAAGCAATAATATAATAGCTCTGACAAGAAGTTGCCCTCGCAGTTAGGCTTGATGGCACAGGCCTGTAATCCCAGTACCTGAGGGGCTGACCCAGGAAGATTACTGTGAGTTTGAGGCCAGCCTGCACTACATGGTGAGTTCAAGGCCAACTTGGACTACATAGTGAGACCCTGTCTCAAAAGAAGAAAAAAGTTGCTCTTCCAAAAAGTTCAGTTACTAAAAGGATTATTTTTAAATACGCATATCTCATTTAGGAGTACATTATGCCCTGGTCTTAAAATGCTGTAAATGTGGAGCCATTATATCTCAAACACTTAAAAATTTTGCCTATTTTGTCTTTATATACCCTTTTATTTCTATTTTAGTGTGTTTTACAAAACTCCACTAATACTGTGTTTTTGTGTATACATAAAATCCACTGAGGTGCACAAAAGTTTTGGACATCACTGTTCATGAAGCTATTTTGAGGAGACCTTGAAGATGACAGCTCAGAGACTAAGTAAGGGGAATACAAGGAGCCTGGGTGGTTGCTCTAGTGAGTAGAGTAGGTCTGATTTTACCTTTTCTATACATAGAAGTTCTTCACCAGATTTTGTGAAAACACTTCTATATTTTCTCTGCTATATATGGTGGGAGAATTACAGGACCTGATGAAATTTTAAGAGAACTTTGGTTTCCCTATCAAGGAATTTCCCTAGCAAGAAGTATGGCCAGGAAGAGGGTAGAACAGAGATTTCCAGCTATTCTTACATGATTATAAGCAAATAATTAATCCGAGGCCCGAATTAAAGGATTTTTTAATTTGCTGAATAGAGCCAAAAAGTACTGACATTTTCAAGACTGTCTTATCTTTAGAGCTCACTTTTAGTTTTATATTAATATTAGGTCATGATATTTATAAATAGTAGTCATTAGAATGATTATTAAATAGAAAACATTTTGTAGATTTTTAGTATAATGTAAAACTCAGTTCTTGTGCCAGACCCGGTGGCACAAGCCTATAATCCCAGCAGTCAGGAGACTGAGCCAAGAGGATTGCCTAAATTCAAGCCCAGCCTGGGCTACATAGTGAAACCCTGTCTCAAAACAAGGCCTCATGTGTATATTTAAATTCAAAGTTTCAGCTATATCAAATTTTACTTGTCTCCTAAAAAATTGTTCACTTTGAATATTGCATAGTGCTTTTAGTATTTAAGTGTATGTATTCATGTCTTTCAATCTAAATTCAAACCTTAGTTTCTAATATAGAAGTTAAACTTTTTCTGAAAGTGTAACCTTTAGTAGGGGTGTAAGAGAACCTTCTAGGAGAGCACTTACCTAACCTTGAGTTAATTTTTCTACAGTTTAACTTGTGGAGTATAACACTAGTTTTAGAAACACATCCCTTACTTTTTTTACTGTAAATTTTAATTTTAGCATACTAGTAGATGGCTGTGTGTCTCAGTAACTGCACCAGGGGGATACAGGAAGCAATCTTTGTGTTTACCCACTTGGTACAACAAAAGGCAAGGTGTGTGCACATGTGCAAAAGTGTCTGTTATGGTTTGTATCTGGTTGTTCCCCCAGAGCCTTATGCAGTCACGGAGGTGGCTGAATCTAGCATTTGTGATTGGTTCATTGTCTAATGCTGGGTTTGGCAGTATGAGTGCTTCACCTGCCCACAGTCAGGTAGCCATCATACAGTATAAGGGAGGGAAAGAGACATGCCTGTTGCCCTTTCATTCTTTCACTCTTGTCGCTTGTGGCTCTGATGAATGGCTGCCCGTTAGCCATGCTACCCTGCCTTGGAGCCAGCTGAGTATGGACTGAAACCTCCAAAAACTGTAAGCTAAATAAACCTTTCCAGCCTTAACTTTAAGCATCAGTAATTTTGTCTCAGCAATGAGAAAAAAATAACCAAGACAGAATTTGGTACAAGGAGTGGGGTCATTGCTGTTATTGTACCTGACCATGTGGTTCAAGAACCTTTGGGAACGGCTTGTGGGAAGAGTTTGGAAAGGTTCGGAGATGTCCGGGAGTAGCCCTCAACAGCTTAGGCTGTCTCATATGGGAGATTCTGGTCAGAGCTCAGAAGACCACAAAACCAGTAAAGATCAGGCTAAGGAGGTTTCTGCTAGGAAAGACTGCACTGGGTGCTGGACTCCAGATAACTGTTATGACTTGGCAGGAAATTTGTCTGCATTTTGCCTGTGTCCAGAGACTTTGCCTGAGATCGAGATTAAGGGCAGCAGACTGATTAATCCGGCAGAAGAAATTTCAAGGCAGTCAAATGTTGGGGCAGTGTATCGCTATTGTGGGGGACTTTGAGTCAGATTTATGTAGTGAATCAAGAGCAAAGAGCCCAGCAGGATGATTTAAAACATTGTGAATTTGGCCAGAAAGAAAGCTCCAGTAAAGCTATGGACTATAAAGATAGAACTGAGATCTCATTGGCTGAGAAGGAATAGAAGAATAGAAAAGATAGCCTGGGAGCATAAAGGGAAGTGGTGATGGGTCTTCACCCTTTGAAGCTTTAAAACTACAGAAGTAAAAGACTTTGGTTTGAGGAGAAAGCCACAGAGCACCAACTTCCAGAATGGCAGTGGAGGCCACATGAGCTTCCAAAATGGTGACAACTGCACCAAGTTCCAGAATGGTGACAGCATAGAGAATTTGTTCCTCACAATCAGGTTCAGAGTGCTCAGCAATTGAGGCACTCAGCCCCTATAGCCAAGAGAGAGGAAAGCCTGGCTACTGCTCTAGCTGGCAGTGGACCTTGGCATCATCCATGTGGCACTGGTCTTAGGCACATACAGAATGCAAGAGTTCTGAGGTTAAGGCATCTTCTACCCTGATTTCAGAAGGCCTGGGAGGCCAGGCAGTGTGCCCCTGAGAAGGCAGTGCATGAAGCTGTGAGTGTGAAGCCAAAGGTGCAGTGGAGAACCTTGAAGTTTGGAAAATCCAGGAGTGTGGATCACCTAAGGAAAGCTGCAAGGACTGAGCAGAGTGGGCCTAAGAGAAAAGCTGTGGGAGCTATAACCACCTAAAGTGCCATAGGGGTGGAGTCACTCAAGCCCTTTGGCGCTCACAACCAGATTGCTTCAGATGCTGAGCGTGGCACTCCAGGACTTAATGTCTGCCCTGATGGATTTTGGACTTCCTTTGGTCCCATTCCTTTGTATCCCCATTTGTACCCTTTGGAATGGTAATGTTTATCTTGTGCTATTGAATATTGGAAGTGTTTAACTTTGTTTTCTTTGTACCAGGGGTTATAGCTAAGAGTTTGCCTTAGATCTTGGAGGAGATTTGGGACTGGGATTTTTCAACAATGCTGAAACTGTTAGGAATTTGGCAACTCTTAGAGATAGACTAAATATCTTTTGCATAAAGGATGTGCATGAGTCTTTGGGGGGCCAGGGGTGCCATATTATGGTTTGTGTCTGGGTGTCCCCGCAAAGCCTCGTGCAGTCACAGAGGTAGCTGAATGTAGCATTTGTGATGGGTTCATTGTCTAGTGCTGGGATTGGCAGTGTGAGTGCTGCACCTGCCCAGGGGCAAGTAGCCATCAAACAGTATAAGGGAGGGAAGGAGGTGTGCCTTTTGCCCTTTTGGTCTTTCACTCTTGTCACTTGTGGCTGCCATGAACAGCTACCACTTAGCCATGCTACCCTGCCTTGGAGCCAGCTGAGTATGGACTGAAACCTCCTAAAACCTTAAGCTAAATAAACCTTTCCTTCCCTAATTTTGGGCATCAGGTATTTTGTTTCAGCAATGAGAAAAAAGTAACTAAGACATTGTCAGACCAAAGTGATGCCCTGTCGTAACAAGTTTTGCATATATGTACCTGAGCATCACAGACGACATAATACACCCACACCACTTTAAGACTTGTTTTTTAAAAATTTTTCTTTTGATTTTTCTGGTAGAAGTAGCCCAGCAAAGAACAATGGTACATAAAAGAATCAGATTTGCAAATTTGGAGGAAGTCAAAAGTGAATCATCAGCTCACTCATGTGTGGATGATGAACATGATCCTTTATGGTAAAATACATATTTTCGTAACAGAAGAGTGGTGTGGGTATATGATGATGATGATGATGATGATGATGATGATGATGACTTTGACATTGGCCATGTGAACCAAAGTTCCTATGATAATGAAATGGAACAAAAATTGATTAATACAGACATAGGGAGTGCAGACCTCCTTGATTCAGATGACAAAAAAAAACAGCAATGTGAGTACATGTTTAAATAGGCCATGAGTGGGCCGACTGGGGGATGAAAACAAGAAGTCAACAAGAAGTTAAGACCTCCTGTGAGTCAGCACCATGTGTAGGCTGACTTGGGGAGAGCCAGACACCAGCCCTCTCCTCTGAGTTGGCAACATTCACAGACTGCGGGGGAGGAGAACAAGAAGTCAACAAGAAGCTAACACCTGCCCTGTGAGTGGGCACCATGCATGGGCTGACTGGGGGAGAGCCAGATGCCAATCCCTTCTAGCACATGGGCAGGGAGACAAGAAGAGCCAACCCTCCCCTGCCCCCCACTCCAAGCAACCAACTGATCAGGAGAAACACAGGCTGTGATGGTAGCTAATGAGGTAAAATACAACTTAATGCTTGTAGTGTTTAGTGTCTCACTGACTTTGCAGGCCTAAAGCCAGTAGTCTCTGATCCTCTATTCAGAAGATAATGTAGCATCTATGGGGGATCTCCTTCTGAAGGTGGTGACCATTGTTAATTGCCTGTTACCTTGTTTTGAAATCCTGTATCAGTCTCATTGTTTTGTTTGGTTGGGTTTTACTCTGTTTTATCTTGTTTGATTTTGTTGTGTCTGATGGCATTGGCAGCTATTTCGAAGATAAGATATATTATGGTAGATATTTTGGATTTACTATTATCTTGTTTTGAAGTTCTGTATTGCATTCATTTTCTTTTTAATTGATTCTGTTCTTTGTTTGATTTTACTGTGTCTGAAGGTATGGGCAGCTATTTTGAAGACAACAAGAAGCATTATGGTAACCATTGTTGATTTCCTATTATCTTGTTTTGAAATCCTGTATCACACTGTCTTGTTTTGATTGGCTTCATTCTGTTTTATTTTGCTTGGTTTTATTCTCTCTAAAATAAATTTTTTTAAAAAAATGAATAGTAAAATTGTTGCAAATTTGTCAGGCAACCAAGTGAAGGGATCCAATGTTAGAATTAGGTACAAAAATACAGTGGAGGTCTTGGCCGGGGTGAAATGTATTGGACAGAATTCCACCACTGCCTTTCAGTGTTGGAAATTGTAACAGATGAAATGCTACAAGATGCTGTGAAATACACAAAGTAAAATGTTCTGTATGTACCAATGTCCATATTCAAAAATGTATTTATTATGACATCTCACTAGCTAAACTCAAAGCACTCATAGGTCTGCTGTACTTAGCAGCGATTTCTCATGGGAATTGCAAACATGTGAAAGACTTATGGAAAAGCAGTGGGTCAAAGTATGGCATAAATATGTATACCCTTGTAGATCCAAAGACTTATGCTTTCAATTTAGAAATTTTTCCTGGAACTCAGCTGTCAGTTCCTCATTTGTATAGTAATAAACTGAATGGTGTTGTGAACAGACTTCTTGTTCCCGTATCCCAAACTAATCAGAATATGATATTTGACAATTGATTTACTGGTTTCCAGTTGATGTTAAATTTGCTAACAGAGCACAAGTTGACCAATGCAGGAAATATACAAAAGAACAGTGCAGAAATTCCAAATGAAATGTTGTGATTTCAAAACAGAGAATTGTATAGTACAAGCTTTGGATTTCAGAAAGATTTACATTGGCCTTATATATAGCAAAAAAAAAAAAAATTCCCAAACTAGTACTGCTGGTGTCAACATTGCATCATGATGGAAATATTGATAGAGAAACCTTGACAAAACGGAAGCCTGAGATGGACACTTTCTGCAACAAGATGATGTTGATGTTGGGGAGCAACTATGATATCACTCGAAACACAAAGTGTTGGTCAGTGGTTGTTTTATTTGATCCTAAATATGTGTGGCATAGTTTGGTAGTTTATAAAGAAAATACCAAGTGCAAAATACCATGGAGAAATTTTTTTAGAGGATTGAGACTGGAATTCATAAAAGAGATCATTTACAGCAGAGGAAAAACAAAATGTTTCTGCCCAAGGAACTATGCAGAAAAATTGTGGACCACGTTGGTGAACTGACAGGTGGACAGGCAGGCACAGGATCACAAAGACCCACTACAATAACAGAAAACATGAAGATCTCAACTGTGTCTACAAAAGGGACAGGAAAACAAAATATACATCCTATCAGTACAAACAATACTTGCGAATGGAACATGCTGTTTTCATGTGTGAAGGTTGCCTTGGATGTGACAATAGAAGCAAAGATTATTTTTGTTGTAGAGTTCTATTGGTATTTTCATTGTAGTTCACATAGGTTTTTGTTTCTGATGTTATCTCTTAGGTTTTGTAAGCAACTACACACCTGATGTGAAAATGTTGATGTCTATTCTAAGCTCTCATTACACATCAGATATTTTATTTTATTGATATCTTATTTCCCTGCTAAGTGCTAATTGTCCAATATAGTAGGAAGCTCCTGACAAAACAGGAAGAGAAGAGATGACAAGAATGGCCTGCCACATAGGAAAGGAAAGCCAAGCACATGTGCTGTCAGTGTAAGCAAGACGTGTGCAGGGAACATGCAGTTGTGAAGATTGCCTTGGATGTGACAGTTGAAGCAAAGATTCTTTCTTTCTTTCTTTCTTTCTTTCTTTCTTTCTTTCTTTCTTTCTTTCCTTCTTTCCTTCTTTCCTTCTTTCCTTCTTTCCTTCTTTCCTTCTTTCCTTCCTTCCTCCTTCCTTCCTTCCTTCCTTCCTTCCTTCCTTCCTTCTTTCTCTCCCTCCTCCTCCACCTCCTCCTCTTCTTCTTCTTCCTCCTCCTCTTCCTCCTCTTCTTCTTCTTCCTCTCCTCCTCCTCCTCCTCCTTCTCCTCCTTCTCCTCCTTCTCCTCCTCCTCCTCCTTCTCCTTCAATTCTTCCTCCTCCTTTCTCCTCCTCCTCCTTTCTCCTCCTTTCTCTTCTCTCCTTTCTTCTTCACAAGGTCTTACCATGTAGTTCAGACTGGCCTTGAACTCACTATGTAGCCCAGAGTGTTTAGCTGCAAAGATTATTTCCGTGGTATACTTTTGTTTGTGTTTACATTGTAGCTCACATAGGTTTTTATTTTTCATGTTATCTCTTAGGTTTTGTAAGCAAGTACGCAGCTGACATGGAAAGGTTGATGTTTATTCTAAATGCACAATACATATTAAAGATTTATTACTTTAGTTTATTGATATTTTATGTTCCTGTTAACCACACATTGCATAATATAGTAAATACCTCCTGAGAAAACAGCAAGACCAGTGAAATGTCAAGTATGTCCTACAGAAAGACCAGGAAAGCAAAACATGTGCTGTCAGTGTAAGCAATACGTGTACATGGAACGTGCTGTTGTCATATGAAGACTGCCATAGGTGTGAAAATTCAAATAAAGATCATTTTTTTTGTAGAGTGGTATTGGTATTTTCATTGTGGTTCATACAGGAATTTATTTCTGTTGTTCTTTTTTAGACTTTTTACACCAAAAGCAGTCAATGTGAAAAATTTAATTTTTTTATAAACAATAAATATTAAAAATGCAATATTTATTTTTGTGATATTTTTCATATTAAGCACTTATTTTAAAACTAATAAAATTTAAATTAATGGAAATAATCTAAAGAATAAATGTAGGTTCGACACACCCATGGTTATTACCCTTTTTGACAAAAATTGCTACACTCGATGTTAGCTGCTGAACTGGGTGCTCTTGGTAATATTTATAGATACAAGTAGTATTTTTATCAGATTGCATTTCTTAATATTTGTAGGTCTTTTCCACATTAGAAAAACCAAAAATACCAATAAAGCTAAACCTGTTTTGGGTATTAGCTAATGTATGTTTATTCCATTCACAGCCAGCTAAATGGGAAGGTTAAACATTAGTGACTGGAATAGCTGACTTTCTGAAAACAACAGAAAGTAGATGGTTGGAATGTCTGCATTACAATTTTGACCAAGAATGATTAGACTTTCCTTTAAATATTATATTGATAATGTGAACCAGAGCCTACTAACATGTTTTAATATTTTTGTTGTTGGTTTAGGGTTTGTGTTTTTTGTCTGTTTTTTGTTTTTTGTTGAGATGGGAGTCTCACTAGGTAACGTAGGCTAGCCTTAAACTCACTGTGTAGCCCAGGATGACCTCAAATTCACGCAGTCCTCCTGCCTCAGCCACCCAAGTGCTGAGATTACTGTTGTTTCAGAAAATTGCACGGTGTCTTTTTTGTTGTTGTTACTAAGCTGTTTTGCCAAGCTACTATTACCAGTACATTACTGAGGTTATGTCAATTGAGTATACATTAACTACTTATTAGAGGACATTTGTCATTACTATTCTGTTTCTAATTTGCTTTTTATTTATCCTTTATAGATATTTCTTTTCTAATTTGATGGTGTAGAAATCTTTATTTCTTAACAGGATACATTAATTGTTTGGTCAGAAGCTGAAAACTATGATCTGGCTCTAAGTTTTCAAGAAAAAGCTGGCTGTGATGAGATCTGGGAAAAAATCTGTCAGGTAAGGTCTTTTTTTAATATTTAACTTATGTTTACACACAGTCTTGAATTTTTTTTTCTTTTTTACTTCCAAGATTTGTATTAGAATGTAAAAAAATATTATCTTAGAGTGAGATTTTGATAACCTAGATGAGATTTTTTTGTTTCTGTGCTGAGATTCTAACCAAGGGCCTAGCAGTTGAGCTACATCTACCGTGACCACCCACCACACCTATCCCCATCCTAGAAGTTTTTTATATTCTGCAGCAAATTCTTTCCTTTAGAATTTTAAAGAGAAAAAGAAAAATCTTCATCATAGTTCTTTTTACCACTTTAGATTTTCGTCACAGGCATTCATAACTGATATCCATAGAATATAAAGGTCTTTAAACAAAACAATATTTAAATTATTTTATTCAGTTTTTGGGGGTTTTTTTTGCCCTAATAATTGGTCATATATTTATCCAATATTTATGATGCCAGACACTATTTTCCAGGCACTAAAAATCAGAAGTACTCACAACTTCAACTTACATGGCACTGACAGGGTAGCATAATACATAAGGTATGTGGTAACTTTCAGGTGACTAAACGTTTTAAACAAACTTTTTATTTTAGAACTTTTTTTTTTGTTTTTTGAAACAGGATCTCACTGTGAAACTCAGGCTGGCCTTGAACTCACTAGATAACCCAGGCTAGTCTTAACATTTGTGGCAATTCTCCTGCCTTAGCCTCTTGAGTGCTAAGATTATTATAGGTATGTGCCACCACACTTAGCTAGAACATTTTTTTTTTTTGGTACCAGGAATTGAACTCACAACCTTGCACTTGCCAGGCAGGCACTTACACCACCACTGAGGTAAATCCCTGGCCCTAGAACATATTTTATATCTACAAAAAAAATGAAAAGATAGTAGAGTTCCTGTATATCCACTTCCCTAACAAAGCTATTGCCTAGCTACATATAAAACATTTGTCACAGTTTTTGAACTAACATTAATGCAGTACATTCTTTTTTTTTTTTTTTTTTTTTTTTGGTGGGGGAGGTTGGGTTTTATTGAGACAGTCTTGCTGTGTAGTTCAGGATGGTCTTGAGCTCATTGTGTAGCTCAGGCTGTCATAGAATTCACAGCAGTCCTTCTGGCTCAGCCTCCAAAGTACTGGGATTACAGTCCTACATCACCACTCCCAGCTAATACAATGCATTCTTATTATTAAATAACATCCATACTTCATTGAGATGATCTTAGCTTTTCCTTGATCCTCCTTTTTGTGTCCCAGAACGCCACACTGCGTTTATTAGTCGTATCTTATCCTCTTTAGGTTTCTCTTGGCTGTGATGCTTAATAATTGAGATTTTAAATTAATCATGTAATCATTTTCTTTAAATGAGAGATCACTATGTTTCAGTGATTGCCATTCTTTATTATAGTGGCTGGATTTTTCTGTATGCCTCATTTTTACTTACATGAGTTTTTCACTGTGATAATTTTCTCACCCCACACCCTATTGTAGTCATTCTTTTTGTTTTTTTTGGTTTTTTTTTGCGGCACTGGGGATTGAACTCAGGACGTCATGCCTGCCAGGGAGGCACTTAGGCCACTGAGCTAAATCCCCAGCCCTTTCCTTTTTGAGACAGGGTCTCACTATGCTGTTCAGGCTGGCCTTGAGCTCACTTTGTAGCCCAGGCTGGTCTTGAACTCACAACGATCCTCCTGCCTCAGCCTCCCGAGTGCTGGGATTACAGCCGTGTACCACCAGGCCCGGCTCCATTGTAGTCATTTTTAACTGTGAAGTTTTTCAAATTAATTTTGTGGATCTAACTATAATCATTTGTTTTTTGTCCTCCCAATAACAGTATCATACACTGTAATAAAGTGATTCAAGAAAATATACTGTGAACCTTCCCATTCTCTACCAGTATTACTTGACTTGTGGCCCTGAATCAATTAACTTCTTAACTGGAAGTAAATAGTTTCTTTCTTTGCTACTTTGTATCTTACTGTGCATCATTTGTTAATGGAGCACTATGAATATACATTGTTACACAGCAGAATTCCAACTGATAAATAATTAAAAATCTTAGTAAATTAGCATTTTCATAATTTATGCAAAATGTACATAGAATAACATTGAAATGGTTTTATTAATTGTTTTGCTTTTGTGTTTTTCCTGTTTTTAAAACTGAATTGTGGTGGTGAAGGTCCTGATTTATAACCTTTTTTCCCTCTCAGGTGTTCTCCAGATGTTGAGTTGAATGTTTTGTATGCAAAGTTTTCTATGAAATGGGAATTTAAAAGTCGTTTGAATTATAGACTAACAAAATGTACTCAGCTAATATTTGCTGTTTTGTTCTTGATTCAAGATTAGTTTGGATTATATGTTCATCCATGAAAAGAGGAAAAAAACGGTCCATGTAAATAATGAACACATATTGAATGATGTTAAACCATTAAAATATACTGAAGGAGATTAAACTATTAAAATCACTAATTTATACAAACAAGGGAAAAACATTACAATGATACTATGAGGCTATCCAGAATATTAACAGTAATATATAAAAGGTACTCTTTTTCAATTATAAGTTCAACAAAAGGGCATTTTATTTTGTATTCTTCCTCCTCTCCCTGATGCCCCACAGTTAAAGCATTTTCATGTGCTCAGTATATGTAAGGAATTAATGAGTAGTGCAGAACAACTAAGATGTTAATTTGCATATCTGCTAAAATTTACATTTATATAGTAGATAGCATTTTCCAATGATCAACATATTATATCTTGTCTCCAATTTCAGTGTTTGTTTATTCATGTGGTTTAGATATACATTTATTCTTGAATGTTTCATAAATTCGTCCTAGAAATTTTTGCTAAAATTTACCTTGTACTATTTTTACTTGGTTATGGAGATCCTTAGTGCCACTCTCAGGTTTAGTAGTTCATTGGAAAGATTCTAAGAATCCAGCTGTTACATTCCTGGTATAGTTTATTATAGTGAATTGATGCAGATTAAAATCACGTAAGAAGAAAGGGCATATGGGGCAGGGCCCAGGAGAGTTTAAGTCATGAACTTCTAGTTGTAGGTCAGTATTAGAGCATGATAGTAGGTGTAAGCTGGATAGTAAAAGTCAATACGTCCTGTCACATTACTACTCTCACACTTCATCATTAACAATCAAGTTCTTCATCATGTTATAAGCGAAGTGTCCCCCATTGTAAAGGTTATAGACTCCCTTTTGCCCTTATCACGTTCTGAGGGCAGAGGTAGTCTTGGCAAATGTTTTCATTTTTCCAGGCATCTGCTATTACTGAGCTAGGAAGTGATATCATCCCTTGTTCTTAGTTTTTCTTGAGGTACAGATATTAATATTGGATTTCCATCATTGAATTTTCCATTTATTCATTATTTAACTCTTTGTTGCTATTTTTCTTCAGCATTTATCTCCCTGCCCCACTTAGCCAGTATTCTACGTTTGAACTACACTCCCAGCCCTGTTATTGATTTTTATGCAAACTTTTCTACCTTTGAATAGGATATTAGTTTTGGCCATTCTACCAATCCTGTAAGATTAATTCTTTTTTTTTTTGAGATTAATTCTTTACAGTACAATATACGAATATGCTTTTAAGATTTCTGTGTTTTTGACTGTGCATCTAGTATATTGTTCCCTCTTTCTGCATGATGGTCCATAAATTATACTTTACTTTTTAACTCTAGATTGAGTTGGTTTTGTTGTCTTTGACCAGTGAGGACAAGATTAGAATGGAAGGGACTCTGCTTTTGAGAGCCACTCAGGAACCATGATGATAAAGAATTCATTTTGACACAGAGTATGAAGGAAAGATAGCATATCAGAGTCCTTTCTTTTAAAAATTCTGCCCAGAAATTATACATGACTCTCTTGGTGTACATTTCATTAAAAAATACAAGTTACACAGTTATAAGTAACTTCACAGAAGCAAAGAACACCTGTCTCCAATGGGAGAACATTGGAGATACTGTATATGGCTATCATTGATGATATTTATGTAGATATTTGGGTTTGTGTGGGATTGACAGATCTTGATTGTTTGGTTTGTCTTTGAGACAGGGTTTCACTCTGCAGTTCAGGCTGGCCTTGAACTCACTTTGTAGCCCAGGCTAGCCTCGAGCTCACAGCAATCTTCCCTCAGCCGCCTGAGTGCTGGGATTACAGGCATGTGACACCATGCCTGAATTTGTTTTTAAATACTATCTCATGTATTTTTCTTTTTTTTTTTGTTTATGTATTTTTTCTTTTTTTCTTTGTGTTCCCTGGGCTGGGTCTCACTGTGTAGTGCAGGTTGGCCTTGAACTTCCAGGCTGACCTCATACTCACTGAGATCCTCCTGCTCTGGCCTCCCAAGTGCTGGGATTACAGGCATGTGCTGCTATGCCTGTCATCAGATCAAAGTTGAGCTTAGAAAAATTTTGAGAATTAATACTAGATAACAAATAAAAATGCTAATAATCAAGTTGATGCATATGGAGCTATGCTTTTTTTATTTAAAGATGATGCAGAACTTCAAACAAAATAATAGATTAACAATTGTTAATATATTGCATATTGTTCAAAGTGATTGCTCAGATTACAAGATACAGGCATAAAAAATGTTCGAACAATGAAAGTACAAGCCATTTTTTGACGAGGTAACAGATTAGTAGTATATTTATCTATCTTGTGTATGTGTGTGTGTGTGTGTGTGTGTGTGTATACAATCTTTTCCCTTCTTTCTCCTTTCCCCCATCCCAGTTGTTCTTTCCTTTTGAACAGTTTCTTCCCCATTCACTTTCACAGTATGTTTGTACATTTTGGATCTTAATCTTTTACACTGGAGAGAGAATACACATGCAAGTCTGATTTATTTCACTTATGAGTATGGTCTCAAGTTGCATCCATTTACCTATGAAAGCCTCGAGTTTATCCTTCTTTATAGCTGAGTAATAATACTCCATTGTATAAAAATACCACATCTTTTTTTTAATCCATTCCACAGTTGATGAGCATTTGGGTTGTTTCCAAGACTTAGCTATTACAAATTATGCTGCTGTAAACACGGGTGCACACATATCACTATGGTATGATGTTTTCACTTCTTCTGGAAAAATACCTAGAAGGGGAATAGCTGGATCAAATGGGACTTCCAAACCTGGTTTTTTGAGGAATCCCCACACTAGTTTCCACAGTGGTTGTACCAGTCTACACTCCATATGCAAACAGTATTCCATTGAAGGTCAGTTAATTCATCTGATCTATACTTATTTCTTCCTTGTATTCTCTGATTTTTCTTTCCTACTTACATACTCCATTGTCATTTTTTCTTGTTTCTGTTATACAATTTTCTGGCTGTTACCCTAATAGCAAATATATCTTCTGCTCTATTCTTTTTCCTGAGGAGTAAGCCCACAAGTTTATGTGCACGCTAAATATTCAAACACTTCAAATTTAGTAAAATTAGTCTCTATCATTTCTTTTCCCATCATCCTCCCCTGCAAGAGGCTTTGATGGGACATCTAGACACAAACTGTTAACAGTTGTCAATCTGAATTATAACAGCTCTGTATTCATTGTGTTCTAACTATGTAGATACTGGAAGTTGGACTTTATCACAGAGGTTGAATGCCATTTTAAATAGACGATTTCTTTAGAACAGTTTTAGATTTGCAGCAGCAGCAAATACTTTTTCAAAAGTTAACTTCAAAAGAACTTGGAGGAAATCATATTTACTCTTAGTAATAGAATAAAGTTTTAGCGTGGTTTGAATTTTATGGTGTCCTCATCAAGCCAATGTGATGGTATGATGGGTACTTTAAGTCACATTTAGTGATGGGAGCGAACAGAAGAGTTGCCGTCTGTTATTTAAAATTGTTAGGTGTAGTGAAGTTATTAAACAACTGCACGTTGTTATTACTACATGATTTACAAGATTAACCTTATAAATCTACATAATACCAGGTGAAATACTTAGGTTATCAAGCATCAGAGTTAACCTAAAGTTACAGGTTGAGAAATTTAAAAGGGAAATGATCTGTAGTCAGTTAAGATTCAAATAATTGATTTTAAGCTAGGTATATCCCCACCCCACTCCCACCTCACTTTTAATTAATAGTGACTGTATTACCAACTTTGATTCTGTACAAGGTATTTGTACTTAAGTTCAGTAGTCAGTGATTTGATTTCCAAAATGTTAAATTCTTTTGTATTTCAAGATTACCACCTCTACTTGGGTGTTTTTAGGTTCAAGGTAAGGATCCATCAGTGGAAGTCACACAGGACCTCATTGATGAATCAGAAGAAGAGCGATTTGAAGAAATGCCTGAAACCAGTCATTTGATTGACCTGCCCACCTGTGAACTCAATAAACTTGAAGAGATTGCTGATTTAGTTACCTCAGTTCTCTCCTCACCTATTCGAAGGGAAAAGCTGGCTCTGGCCTTAGAAAATGAAGGCTACATTAAAAAACTACTGCAGCTGTTCCAAGCTTGTGAGAACTTAGAAAACACTGAAGGCTTACACCATTTGTATGAAATTGTTAGAGGAATCTTATTCCTAAATAAAGCAACTCTTTTTGAGGTAATGTTTTCTGATGAGTGTATCATGGATGTCGTGGGATGCCTTGAATACGATCCTGCTTTGGCCCAGCCAAAAAGACACAGAGAATTCTTGACCAAAACTGCAAAATTTAAGGAAGTTATACCAATAACAGACTCTGAACTAAGGCAAAAAATACATCAGACTTACAGGGTACAGTATATTCAGGATATCATTTTGCCTACCCCATCCGTTTTTGAAGAGAATTTTCTTTCTACTCTTACATCTTTTATTTTCTTCAACAAAGTTGAGATAGTCAGCATGTTGCAGGTAAGTACTATTCTTCACAATTCTGTTTTCAGATACTGTTTCGAGTTACCTAATAGTTCAAGCTATCTATTTTGCTTAGAAAGTCTTTTGTTTACTTTAAATGTACTGTCAAACAGAAGACATAAC
Organism: Cuniculus paca; assembly: GCA_004365215.1. Lineage (NCBI taxonomy): Eukaryota > Metazoa > Chordata > Mammalia > Rodentia > Cuniculidae > Cuniculus > Cuniculus paca. The sequence goes on from RJWT010000029.1 coordinate 48,137, forward strand.
CTTGTGGTTTTATGAAAAAGAGCAATTTTTAAACACAGACTTTGTATTTTTAAATATTCTGTGATAGCTGTTGTTTTGAAATTGAAATGGGTTATAGATAAAATTCACACTTAACAACATGCAAATGTACAGCTTGTTGGCATTAAGTACATTTGGTGTTACTCAATAATCAACACCTCCATTTTCAAAATTTTTCATCATCCCAAAAACTCCCTTCCCCATTTCCCCCATCTCTTGTTCTCTACCATTCTACTTTGCATCTCTAGGAATTTGCCTGTTGTAGATACCAGTAACACAGTTTTTTTTGTTTGTTTCACTTGGTTTGGTTTTTGTGTTGGTTTTGTGTTTTCTGGTTTTTAATTTTTTAGGTTTTGGGTTTTGTTTTGTTTTGTTTTGTTCTTCCCCCGGTTCCTGGGATTGAACCAGTACTTAGCACATGCTAGGCACCTGCTTCATCACTGACCTACAACCCCAGTCCTGTGCAGCTGTTTTTAAAAGTATCTTTTGTTACAGCCAGGGTGGTGCATTTTTGTATATCCTAGCACACTGTGAGAGGCTGAGGTGAGAGGATTGCACATTTACCCCAGCCTAGGAAACTTAGTGAGACTCTGTCTCAAAATAAATAGTAAATGATAAACAAGCAGGAAGGCAGGCTAGCTAGAATTGCAGCTCAATACAAAGGCCCTAGACTCCATCACCAGTGTGGGTCAGCTTTTATTCCATTTTGAGAAACAGTCACTGGTTTGTTTATGTATGCTTAAAACTTCACAGATAATTCAACTATACAATTAGGATTGAGAAACACTCAGTAACTTTTAGATGATGGTAACTGATTATTGGTTATGTGAAGTTGATTTTATTCTGTCTCCTTGAGTTCTAAAATACAGGTTTTATCAGGCATGGTGATGCATATATGTAATCCCAGCATTTGGGAGGCTGAGTCAGGGAGATTGTGCTATCTTATATGGGATATACTTTTTCAGATCATTCTTTTACCTGATGAGGTTTTCGTTATTCCCCAGTAATGAATGTAGGTGGCGGGGGGGGGGGGTTAAACATACATATTAGATTCTTATATAGGACTAGTTGTGTTTTTTGTTGGTGGTGGTTTTCGGTTTGTTTGGTTTTGGTTTTTGTTGTTTTGTTTTTGTTTTGTTTTATTTTTAATTAAACCATGCAACAGTTCAGAGTACTGTTTTACTTGGTGAAAAAAGAGATATTGCAAATAGAGTCACACTCTATTGGTGTTGCGAAGATCCTAGTGTCAGAATCTGAAATCTACTTTTCAGATGACTACTTTTTTGATTTAGAGGGTTTCTGTATTTGTAGCACCTCCTTTGAAGTGTTTTTTTTTTTTTTTTTTTTTTTGCGGCACCGGGGATTGAACTCATGACCTTGCGCTTGCCGGGCAGGCGCTTAGACTGCTGAGTTAGATCCCCAGCCCTTGAAGTTATTTTATATTACACTTTATAATACATTTATTTGTGAAAGCTGTAATAACATAAATTGAATGAAGCTTTTAATAAAAAAAATTGGGGGCTGGGGTTGTAACTGAGTCATAGAGCTGTTGCTTAGCATATGTAACATGCTGAGTTCAATCCCCAGTACAAGCTTTACTCATTTCTGGTTCATAAAGATACGTTTTATGAAACAGGCAGATACTATGAATCATACTACTACTTAATTTTTTTTAATTTAGGATTACCGCTTAATTTTCTCATATATGCCAATAGTGATGTTCTGTTTTTAAATGTGTGTGAGAAAAGTGACTAAGATTGTGGCCAGTGGCCTTGAAATGCTCAATTCCTGAAGTTCAACTCAGGTTTCCATGGAAAAATATTTGGCTAAACACAAGTTCTGTTTTCAAAAATGCATGAGAAAAGTAACTAAGGTTGTGGCCAGTGGTCTTGAAATGCTCAATTCCTGAAGCTCACCTCAGGTTTCCATATAGAAATATTTGGCAAGATATCAAGTTTTTCACACATCCTTTCGGCTCTAGTATGCATATTTATCACCCCTTTGAATGACTTATCAGTCTGCTGTTACATGAGCTAAATAAGGCAAGTGAAAATGTACATGTTTATTAACTAGACCAAGATTTAGTAGTACAATAATAGCCTAAAATAGGTTAACTGAAAAGTTACATGAAAGCACATAATGTCATTAGTGGCTTCTAGTGTGTAACACATGTTGACATTGTCTTAAGCTTTTAAAGGGATCACATTTTAGCTAACATGAATTTTCTGGCTAACTGAATATCAAAATTCCATGGCCTAAAATTTAGAAATATACTTCAAACATACTTTATAAATTAAATTCCTAAGGGCCTATAATGAAGTTATTTCTACATTAGCAGTTAAAAAATAAGATCCTTGGCCGGGCTTGGTGGCTCACGCCTGTAATCCCAGCACTCGGGAGGCTGAGACTGGAGGATCGTTGTGAGTTCGAGACCAACCTAGGCTACAAAGTGAGCTCAAGGCCAGTCTGAACGGCATAGTGAGACCCTGTCTCAAAAATACAAGGGCCAGGATGTAGCTCAGCGGCCTAAGCACCTGCCTGGCAAGCACAAGGTCATGAGTTCAATCCCTGGTACCGCCAAAAAAAAAAAAAAAAAAGAATAAGACCCTTTTAGGAACAGGAAGTTTTAATTTCTGCCTTTACTAGAAGTGTATGGGGACAGTAATCTCAAATGTTGACATTTTAACAGATAACAGGCACTGTAGTTCCACTGTGCTATGTAATGGTTGAGTTTAAAGCAAACCCAGGAGAATCTGTGGTTTACTTTTTTTTTTAACCTATTTCGTAGATGAGGTTTGACTACTGAGAGAAATTTCTAACTTTTCATTTGTTACTAATTAAATATGTAAAATCTTCAGGTACCTTAAATGTGTTTGCCATGATATGATTCTTTTTTTTGTTTTGTGTTTTGTTTTTGTACCAGGGATCGAACTTACGATCTGGCACTTGCCAGGCAAGTGCTTGCACCGCTGAGCTAAATTCCCAGTGATATGATTCTTTTCAAGAGATTTTTTGTTATTCTGGTAAAGGGTTCAACATATTTAAAATTTGTATTAGAGTCAGCCCTTTTTAGCTTGTGTTGTTTTGCTATAGTTGATTAAGTTTGAACTTTGGAAACTATTTTAAAGTTTATTTGGTAAGAATGACTTTTTTATTTTTATTTAGTTTTTTTAAATTTGAAAATCCTAAATTTATTTTTTTCCAAATACATTTTATTTCAAGGAGAAAAAGAAAAAGAAGTAGAAAAAAAAATTCAACAGAATTTCAAAACATGTCAAGCAGGGGGCAACAATGATACATACAATAAAGAGTGACTTATTTTAAGACCCAGATTCTGAATGCTAATTCTGTCACTAGCTTCATACAGGTCCACACTTTTGACCTCAGTCTCTTGCAGTTTAAAATTGGATAGGCAGTGTCTTGAGTAAAATCACAAAGCCTGGTCAAATTTTAAATTTCTGTGTTTAAGTCATTTTAAGAATTGTGAATGAATTCACTTTTGTTTCACTTGTTTACATTAAATTCAAAAGAAAAGTGTTTGATGTAGACTTTATACAAGCAATCTCTCTTCACATTTTGTTGTGATCCAGAAGAATAGCCACACACAATATAACTTATATAATTATGTTTTGTTAAAAACTCAAACAGAAAAGAAAACCAAAAGTGATCTAAAAAGATTAACTTAATTACTTGGGTAAGTAATGATTTAGGAAAAGACATTCTTACCCTATGATAGTCTTTAAAAGGTGTCAGTCATTTTTTCCCTGCAATATATATTGAAACACATTAATTTTGTAGCTTAGAGACTATTGTCAAGAATAATGCTAGAAATTTAAAATCTATATACTAGCCATCAGAAAGCATTCTCCTAGTGACCTACATACTTGAGATTGCCTGTATGTATAATGTTTTACGTAGTTCTAGTTATCAATAACTCACAAGTACTGAACCATGTAAGAAGAATTTAAATGGGAAATTGCATTTATCAAGGAGTTAGAACTTTATCCTATGAAAGTATTCTGAAAAAAGTTAAAAATCTTCAGACAGGAAAGAATGAAGATTTAATCTGGGAGAGATATAGGAAGATAAATTATTAAAGATGTGAGTAGAAGTAAATATGTACTTTTATCAAAATGATAAAAAGGACTCAATACTATAAATAACAAACAACCTTCTGAGTCAGAGTAAAGAAAAAGTTTATCTCCCAGTATTCAGTGTTTGAGTCACACCCACTGATGTTTGGTAGGAGAACTATGCTTTGTATGATTGTACATAGAGAGTATCAGTCATGTATTTCTTCATATATGCACCACCATATTTCATAAAAGACTTAAGGAATCAATACCATTTCGTGGATAATCCACAATAGGAAAAAGATACGTATTTGAAATATATCTTTTATATATTACAGTTAGACTTTGCTGTCAGCTGCGTGGATCATATTGCTGTGAACATTTTTAAAACATGCCACTCTAAATAATTTAAATTAATAGAAACTGCACTTCATAAAAGTAAAGTTTGAAGATGTAACTAAACTTTAAAAGCACTGATGAATTCAACAATTTTCTTTTAGCAGATTTGGTTGTAGATCTCCCAAAACAAGTTTTGATATTTATGTCAGTTTTTTCACTTGTAATTTCAGGCTGTGTTTATTGTCTAAAGTTGGGAAATAAAACAAAAATTCATAATCTGTCACCAAAAGATAGGCACAATTAGCATTTTAATGTGTATCCCTCCTATATTTTCACACATAATTTTATATTTAAAAATGCAATTTAGTGAGTTCAAGGCCAGCCTGAACTGCATAGTGAGACGCTGTCTCAAAAAGACAAAAAAATAAAAATAAAAAAAAAAAAAACATAGTTTAGGCTATCATGGCTTTGCTCACTCTGCAGAGCCAGTTTTTCCCTCACTCTTCACTTCTACTTTTTTAAATAAACCTTGTCACTGTTTAAAAAAAAACTACAGTCGAGGATTTAGCTCAGTGGCTTAAGCGCCTGCCTGGCAAGCACAAGATGGTGAGTTCAATCCCCGGTACCAAAATAAAAACAAAAACAAAACAAAAAAACTATATAGTTGATTATATAGTTTATGCTTTTAAACAATGGTTAGGAAAATGACTCATACCTTTCTTTTAATACCTCAGAGTCATCAGAATTAAATTTTATAGTATTTTGTCACTTTTTATGTTCTTGGAGACTACAACAACACGAGAATGCTGTAGTTTGCTACAGTTTCTTATTATTATATTTTATGAGATTTTGTGTTTTAAATGACAGTTTAGTCTTATTTGCTGCCAGAATTTAACTTTCTTTGCTGCTGTTACTGTGCCATGTTTTTCAGATTGTCTGTGAAATGGCAGTGACAACCTCTGGCATGTTTGAATTATGTTTAAAGAGCAAATAGACACTGAAAAAGCTAGAGAAGATAGCAAAATTAAATTAGTGTGCTACAGTACCCCTAGAATGTTTGTGTGGGTTTTCTAAAGAGTTCTTTAATAGTGATATTTTTAGTTCAATTAGATACTATGCTCTGAAATTTTAGGTTTTACAATGAAATACTATTTAGGTTTCATCTGTTTTTGTAGTACTTTGTGTAAATCATATATTTAATGTAATTTTTATTAATATTTCATAGTAATTTCCTTTCATGCAGGAAGATGAGAAGTTTTTGTCAGAAGTTTTTGCACAATTAACAGATGAGGCTACAGATGATGATAAACGGCGTGAATTGGTAAGTTATTTTTGAAATTCAGACTCTTGAAGACTTAATTTATTTGGCTTGCATAACCTTTAATATTGAATTTGTTGAATTGCTTATAATTAGTATGTGATTAAAAATGTATTTAACTTGAGCTCAAAAGTGACCATTCAAACTTTCTAAAAATTTGTTGTTTTTATATATTTTAGAAAATTCTTACAATGTTTTTTCCTCACTCAGTGAGAGAATTTGAATGACTTATAAATCCCCAAACCATGTAAGTGGTTTATATCAAGAAAAAACTGCAAAGACAGTTTTGTAACTATAGATACATAACTAGAGATGCTTTTCTTTCTAAACAAGAAATGTTAAGAAAATGCTTCTTGACAAAGTGAACGGCAAATAATTTGGTTTTTTTGGAAATATTTTTCATATTTTATGTTTATAAGGATTTTTAAAAAACAAACTGCAGGAAAAGAATAGTGGCTGCTTTATGCTAGATGTTTACCATTTTTTCAAGCATAATCAGATTTGGGTATTCTATAAAATAATGAAAGATTATTGACTTCAAAACTTCTGAGTCATCTTTGGGTAGTTATCAATAGCATATTTGTTTTCTCATTCATAAAATTAGTATTTTAAGCTACAATCTCTGATGTCACTTCTAGTTCCTAAAATTGTGTCATGTTTTAGAGGGCTCTGTGGGAACCCAGCCAGCTTATTATTATATATCAGTTTCTATGCATATGCCTTATACAGCATTTCTGCACTGTAAAATATTAGAGTCAGTGTTTGAGAAATAATGCAAAGTTTGGTATGCTAGTTTTTAATACATTTTTTAATGTAGGTTTTAAGAAGCCATGACACTGTTAAAAAAAAAAAAAAGATCCTTTAGACGGGTGAATCCCACACTATAGTAGCTAAAATAGTGTGCCCTAATTTATTTTTGTGTTTATCAACTTCTCACTATAATTTTTTAACATTACAGGTTAATTTTTTCAAGGAATTTTGTGCATTTTCTCAGACATTACAACCTCAAAACAGGGATGCATTTTTCAAAACTTTAGCAAAATTGGGAATTCTTCCAGCACTTGAAATCGTAATGGTAATTATGTGGTTTCTTTTCATAGTTTTGAAATTGTGAGTTTGTAATAGATATTTATATTATGGATGGGAAATGATTTATTACAGTAAAACATATTGAATTCTCTCATATATATACACACATATATATATTCTCTTTTCCCAAAAATAAGACCAACAGATCAAAAAATGCCAGCCCCTATCAGCCTGTCCTTGCCTTACCTACCATCACTATTCTCTTGCTTGGTGGCCACTCTAAGGAAATAAAGAAAAGAATAGGCCCATTAGGGCTGGCATTTTTGATCTCTAGTTTTCAAGGCTGATTATTTACCAGTTTCGTCTTACTTCAGGGGAAACAAGCATGTTGGGTAAGGCATATTGAATTCTATAGTTTATTATTCACCTGTTGTATTAAATACATAAGAATAATTTCAGTTTTCAAATATTATTTAATTTGGTATGTCAGAATGTAATCATTTCCTTGTAACATGGCTTCAGGTAAATAAAAATCCTTTATATTTTGTTTTTTTAAATTAAATTTATTTATATATATATATATATATAAAATGATCATAGTCATCATAGGGAATTTGTACCTGTACATGATATATTTTGATTCCTATTTTTTCCCAACCCCCCTTCCCTTAAATTCCTCTTTTTACAAAGCTTTGTTTCCATTTTATCCTTTTTTTGTCATTTTGTTTTTCCTTTCTTACTTTCCCTAGTTCCCTTTTCCCACTCTAGTTTTTCTTTTTGAACAATTTTTACCCATTTCACAATATCTGTTGTACATTTTGATCCTTGTTTACTCTTTCAGTTACAATGCGATGTTTATACATGTGAGTCTGATGCATATACCTAGAAATGTCTCAAATTTATACTTCTTTGTGGCAGAGTAGTATTCTGTTACCTGAAAAAAAACACATCTTCTTTATCCATTCCTCTGTTGATGGACATTTGGGTTGTTTACAAGATTTAGCTATTACAGATTGTGCTGTTATAAACATGGGTGCACATACATTGTTTTGATATGATGCTTTTAATTTTTCTGAGAAGATACCCCAAAGGGGAATGAGATCAAAGAGAATATCAGAAAATGGAAAAATATTCCTTGTTTAGGAAGTACCAACATAGTAAAAATGGCCATACTCCCAAAATTGTTACACAGATTTGATGCAATCCTGATCAAAATACCATTAGCATACCTCACAGAACTAGAGAAAACATTCCTAAAATTTATTTTGAACCAGAAGAGACCCTAAAGAGCAAAAGCAAAAGTCTGAGGGTCAGTGGAACAGACTAGAAAATGCAGAAACAACTCCAAACACACTCAGCCACCTTATCTTTCACAAAGGAGCCAAACAAATTCACTGGAAGAAAACCTTTTTAATAAATGGTTCTAGAAAATCTGGCTTTTTACACGCCAAAGACTAAAACTAGACCCATGTCTATCACCATGCACCAAACTAAAATCAAAATGGATCAAAGATCTAAATATTAAAACACAGACACTAAATCTTCTGAAAGAGAGAATAGATAAAACCTTTGAAGACATGGGTATAGGCAAAGATTTCATAAACAAAATCTCCATCACACATGAAATAATGCAAAGAAATAACTGGTATCTCATCCTGTTAAACTTTTGCACAGCAAGAGAAACCACCAACAGTGAAAAGACAACTGACAGAGTGGGGGAAAAAAGCCAGTTGTCCTTCAGACAAAGGACATATCTAGAACATCTAAAGAATTGAAAAAAATCAGACCGCCACCCAAATTTAAAGACCCAATTGAAAAATGGGCATCTGAGATGAAATACACTTCTCAGATGAAATTCAGATGGCAAAGAAATACATGAGGAAATGTTAAACATCATTAATTGTTAGAGAGATGCAAATTAAAACAACACTGAGATTACATCTCACTGTAGAAATAATGGCTAGAAATAAGAAAGCGACCAATAACTAATGCTGGAGGGGCTGCAAGGGAAAAGGAACCCTTCTCCAGTGTTGGTGGGAAGGTAGACTGGTAGAAATCAGTATGGAGATTCCTCCATTTTGTTTTTTTTTGTTGTTGTTGTTGTTGTTTTGAAAGACTTACCTTTTTGTAACAGTGTTAAATATATTTTATAGGTAGCAATAAAATATCTTGTCTTTTTAGACCAGTAGGTGGAGTAAGGACAAACTGGACCAAAAGGGCTAGTCCTGCAGATTAGGTCATGGTTCTTATACTTCAGTTATATTTTCTGTCATGAATATAAAAAAATTTTAATAGTACATGTCTGTAGTTTTGGTACATGGATATAACGTCTTAATTCTTTTTACTACACTTCCTTCTCCCTGCTTTCTCTCTTCCCTCCTTCTCTTGGTCCCTTTCCTAGTTATATTATTTTGTTCATTGGCATTTACTATATGAAAAATTAAAATGGGAAATTTACACTCCTTGCATCATTCAGAATTTATAAAATAAATTCAATTCAGTAGCCATTTATTGAGTCTCTATCATGAGAAAATACTATTCCAGAGACTAAAATGAGTAAGATATGGCCCTGACTGCAAGGAAGTATTTCTAGGCCTGTGATGACCAATCCAGCACCACCTGCAGCTTTTTAACTTTAATCAAAATTAATAATGCACTGCTTCACATGCATTAGGTGTATTTCTGATGCTCAGTAGCTATATATGGTTACCTGCTACCATATTGAACAGGGCAAACACAGAACAATTTTATCATTGTAGAAAGTTGTGCCACACAGTGTTGTCCTACGTCAGGAAAGCTTGTTCAGGAATATCATGCCCAGAGTTTTGATTGGACCACGACTTACTTTTAAAGAATTGAGGGGGACAACACACCCCCTGCAGGTTTGGAACAGAGAACAAAGATGGCAGATTCTGCTTCTGGCATACGTTGATCTTGAGCAAAGTCCTTGGCCCCTCTGGTCCAGTTTGTTCACCAATAAAACAAGGAAGCCTTCAGGCTTAAAAGACTAGTCAGCCAGGTGTGGTGGCTCACTCCTGTAATCCCAGCACTCAGGAGGCTGAGGCAGGAGGATCATTGCAAGTTCAAGACCAACCTGGGCTACGAAGTGATACCAAGGTCAGCCTGAACTGCATAATGAGGCCCTGTCTCAAAAAGACAAAAAATAAAATAAAATAAAATAAAAAATAAAATAAAATAAAATAAAATAAAATAAAATAAAATAAAATACCAGTCAGACTCAAGTCTGTCCCAGTGCCATGTGATGCTGAATGAATTGACAGGGTACTCTATGTATCTGTGTCAGATTATGAAGTGCATAGAAATTTTCATGTCCCCAAATAATTTTTTCATTTTAGAAATTTGAGATTAATTTTGATTGTAAATGTTGTATATACAGTTCTTTTTAAAAATTGAGGTATATTTGTACATCTTTATGAAGTACATTATGGTAATTTAATGCATGTATATAATACAATAATCAAATCAGGATAATAAGCATTTCAGATTCTTCAACCATTAATCAGTTTTTATCTATTGAGAATTTAATACTCTTTAGTCATTTTGAAATCTGCCATATTGTTTTTTTTTTCTTCCAGTTTTTATTTTTTTATTAGGGCATGTTTGCAATATATAATGACCACATTCTTCATGGAGAGGTAATACCATGTATATAACACATCTTAATTCTTTTTTATCTTTTTCCCCTCTCTCCCCTTCCCTCCATCCTTTGGTCCCCTTCCCTTTTGCAAAAGATCTATCTCTCTGTTGCCTATTATCTGTATTTTACTTTGTTCCTTAAGTTTTGGGTTTTTAATATAAGAGAAACCATGCAATATTTAACCTTGTGTGTCTGATTTATCTCACTTAACATTATGGCCTCAAAGTGCATTTGTTTTTCTACAAATGACTTCAAGTTTTTCTATTATGGCAGAGTGGTACTCCATAATGTCTGAATACCCCATTTTCTTTATTCATCTGTTGATAGGCATATAGGCTACTTTGAAGATGTAACTATTATGAATTGTCCTGCTATAAACATGAATATGCATGTCTTTAACTCTTCTGGGAAGATACCTAGAAGACAAAAGGCTGGATCTAGTGGAATTTGTAGTTTTAGTTTTTTGAGGAATCTCCAAATATTTCTTTTTAATAGCTTAAAAAAAAAAAACTAATCAATCACCTGTCCCAAATTGTAATATTTATAAAAAGACAGGACCCAAAGGATGGAGAGATTATGTATTTTAATTGCAGTTCAGTGTCTTAAATACCTGAGAAGTCATGCATGGTTTTGGGAAAGAAAAGAATAATACAAGAATAACTTACTATCAGTCCTTAATCTACCTTTCCTTTTATCAGGGCATGGATGATTTGCAAGTCAGATCAGCTGCTACAGATATATTTTCTTATCTAGTAGAATTTAGCCCCTCTATGGTCCGAGAATTTGTAATGCAAGAGGCCCAGCAAAGTGATGACGTAAGTAATAATGTTGCAGTTCTGTGTAAACTGCCTTTGGAGTACTGTTTACAAACTTGTGAGAGAAATCTTAATCTTTATTTTGGAATAAAATTAGTTGTGACTTTGGCAAGGTCTGAATATGTAACAGTTGATTTCTTTGTTGCTAGAAGAAGCATTCAATTCAGTATTGGGATATATTACAATCTGATCAGATTTTTAAGTACTGATTTTTTTTTTCTAATTTGAAGGGCTAATGAAATGTAATTTTAATCCCTTACAAGATTTTTAGGTCAGATTCTTACCTGATATAACTAAGAATTTGCTTTCACTTGTTCATTTTTTGTTTAAGTGGGAATGAAAGTTTTAATAGTGATACCAGTTTTGTGTCTAGTCACTACAGAAATAAACTTCTCATCTTAAAGTAATTTAAGGGCAGGACTGGGGATATAGCTCAGTGGCACAGCACCTGCCTGGCAAGCACAAGGTTGTGAGTTTGATTCCCAGTACCCAAAAAGTAAATAAATAAATTTAAAGGCAAAATGAACATACAGTTGTAATTTAAGTACTCTATCTTATATTAAAAATAATTTAGTGTTAAGTAAAATTTAATTGAAGTATAATTAGGGCCTTTTTTTTTGTACTGGGGATCGAATTCATGACCTTGCACTTGCCAGGCAGGTGCTTGTGTTGCTGAGCTAAATCCCCAGCCTTATTTTTTTATTTTAAAAAGGAAAAAAAACAGAAAAATCAATAAGTACACAAACCAAAAAACAGCAATAGAAGCAAAACAACAGCAACAACAAAAAACAATAGCAGTATAGGTTTTCAAAATAAGATGATAGGAATTTAACAATGGTTGTTATATTGCATATTGTTATCTTCAGAATAGTTGCTCAGTTTACTAGGTACAGGAATAAAACAAAACAGTAAAACAATAAAAAAATTGGATTTCAAAAACAAGACAGAAGGAAATCCCCCACAGTTGTTATAATGCACATTGTTATCCTCCAAATAGATGCTCAGACTACCAGCGTTAGAACTGCAAAATAAATCAAATACAAGCATTAAGTTTTATTATTATTATTATTATTGTTATTATTATTACTTCAGTTGCTGTCATTTCAGCCTGAGTTCCTTCAAATCAGCCAGTTGCTTGGGTGGGGAGGGAGTGCTGTTCTTGTCTCGCAGCCTGCACACCGACTAGCTCATGGGAAGGTGTGGTTTGGCTTCTTGATTCTCTTCCCATTCCACATGGCTGCCACTGACTGGCTCATGGAAGGCATGGTTTGGCTTCTTGGTTCTCTTCCATTATAACCTGGGTATGTTGTATGCCCTGCCATCTAGGTTTGTGTAAATATAGTCTGTGTCGTTTACACAGCAAAGAAATAACCTAAGGATGCGTTGTTCAGAACACATCCCGGTCATTAAGTCATAGATGACCCTGTTCTCAAGTCCACTATGTTGTGTTTTTCCTTTGACACACTTTTATCCTATAATAATCCTTAAGATTTCTACTTTTTAAAAAATAAATGCGAAGAAAGTTTGTATCTGCAAACTGCTTTGTAGTTATTTTATATTAAAACCAAAGTATGTTACTAATGTGACATTAAATCTACTTGACAGAGATTATATAACATAGTATTCCCTTGTTTGTCTGTGAAGAGTTGTGCACTTGTAACTTTTTTGGGGAGAGACCAGGAAAGGTTTGTATTTATTTTTTTATTTATTCATTCATTTTTGTTAGAAGCTGAAAATCTATACTTTAGGGTTATGTGATGCATGATCATACTTGTTTAGCCAACTATAAAACTTATGCCTGAGGATAAAACTTAGAGTAAAAATGTGTTGCAACCTCAAGTGAACAAGAATTACTGGTAAATGATTATTTTCCACTTCCCTTAATACTGAGGCATTTTCTGCTTTTTGTTTCTAGGACTTTGAAAAACATTCAGAAGAAAAAAGTTTTAAATAAGCTTTTCCATTCTGTGTTTTCTTTATATGATTCTGACTTTCTTTTTTCATTTGGCATATTTGTCTTACGTCCAGTCTCGGTCTAACGGAAACATGTTATCTTTCAGGATATCCTTCTTATTAATGTAGTGATTGAACAAATGATATGTGACACCGATCCTGAGCTAGGAGGCGCAGTTCAGCTAATGGGACTTCTTCGTACTCTAATTGACCCAGAGAACATGCTGGCTACAACTAATGTAAGAAATTTCCCTGAGAGTAAAATGTTTTTGCTTGGTCAGCTTTAGATAGTTTTGTGATGAAATTTTGAGTGAAAAAAACATACCTCTGTAAGTATTTATTCACTCAGGATTCAAGTAGCAGTGGTATTCTTGGAGCAATTTCATTTGCAACAAATGCAAGATTGTAACCTGTTAAAATCTTAAAATGATAGGAATACCATTCCTTGTCCTCTTACATGCTAACTTCTTAAAAGTTCACAGAAATGTAAATGTATGTAGCGCTACTGAACTATATATTTTAAAGTGGTAAGATGGTAAAGTCTATAATATGGTTTTATCATAATAAAAGAAAAAAATCAAATTATTACTGAAGGGTTATAACTACCTAAGGCATAAAAAAAGGATTTCAGAAAATATTCCAGAATATAAATAATGGTTATCTTAGTGTAGAAGGATATTTTCCTTAATAAAATCCCCTCATAATTAGCACATCCATCATTATTTTTAAATTGTTAATGTATGGACCCAATTATGTAAAACTTAGGGACAAAAGAGTAAAAGGTATTTTTTCTAAATTATAAACTTTTGAATGTGTTTTTTTCAGAACACTTCATTTTTATTATTAAACCTTGTAGTACAAACCTGAAAAGTAAGCAGAAAACTGGCAATAAACCACATGGGTACAGAGCAGTACTAATAAATTAAATGTCCAACCGTAAGCCATAGGCAGAAATTTACTGTCAAAAAGAGAAAAGTACACAGCAGGGCTATAAAAACAGGGCAACCACATTGAAAAACATTTGATTCTGTTTATGTAATTATTAAATATTCTGAAATAATTCAGTTTTCTCCAACAACAATCAACAAAATGGATCCTAAAGATATTCCTGGCCGTCCCCACTGGCAAACTCAGTGCAACATGGGGTTGACTAATCCAATTATGAAGCAAAGAACAACTTATGAAAACTTAAACTTTTTAAATTTAAAGAGCAGATTTAGATTGCCTCTTTTCATATAGTGTCTTGATATTTGATTCAGTGTTTTTTTACATTTAGATAGGTGGTGAAGTGTAAGATTCTAAATTTTAAGCAGTTAATCATATCACTTGGTTTTTTGGGAGGTTTTTTGGTGTTTTTTCTTCATTAAAAATTTTTTCTTCAGGAAACTATTTACATGTTCTTTTTACTTTTGAGTCTTATTTTTGTTTTGTTTTGTTTTTGGTACCGGGGATTGAACTCACGACCTTACATTTACCAGGCAAGTGCTTGAGCTGCTCAGCTAAACCCCGGCCCTTGAGTCTTATTTTTAGGGATGAGAGTACAGTTCTTGGTTGTGCTGGAAAAACATCAATAACTGTATAAAAGAAGTGATCAGTAGTGGATAGTGCATGTTGTTCTAATTCAAGTTATTTGGGTGTTTTATTTGTGTTTTTATCTTAATCATTGATTTGTAGTAAGAACACGTAAAATCTAATCTCAACGAGTTTCAGATGTGCAATATATTTTGCTGTTAATTGAATAATCATGTACAATAGATTGAGTCATTTTTCAGATCACTGGCATCTTGAAAGCTAGTGTTCTCTAATTTTTGTGGAAAAACTGTATAATATCCTTTTTCTTGCTTTCATTTTTATTTGATACATAGTATGAGATCGCTTTGATTTTCATGCCACAGATGTAAGATTTAAGTAAACTATTACCAGTTTGGGGTTCTTTTGTAGTATCTTAAAATATTTGTTGTTCATGTGTAACCTGCACTGCTAATTCTTAGTGTTTTTTAATTACCAAGGTAATAATTTTTCAAAATTGTGTGTTTCAGAAAACTGAGAAAAGCGAGTTTTTAAATTTCTTTTACAACCATTGTATGCACGTCCTCACAGCACCACTTTTGACCAATACTTCAGAAGACAAATGTGAAAAGGGTAGGTTCTCTTGTTTATCTGCTTATAATTTCTGTTTTTAAAAAGGGGGTGAAATAATATTAAAACTAATAGATTGTTGGTGTTTCATATGACAGAATTTACTACTGAAAAGTAGTACGAGAGAATCATACAGAAAAGTACTCCACATTGAGGAAAGGAAGGGAGATAGACCCTTCAAAACAGCAGGGTGTTCCCAGCTGGAGCAGTGTGTTGCCTTCATTAGAAATCTAAGGAAACTGTCCTCTTGGAGAACAATTTGGCATGGCAGTCCAGTGAAAGCCCACTTTTTTCTCTGCATCAGGATCAGAAATTGATGGGTGCATCAAAAAGTTGACTAAAGCAGATACTGATTTTAAAAAGCAAAACAAAATATAAATGTTGTAAACTTTTTTTTTTTAATGTTTAGTAATGCTGGATGTTGAACTGAGGGAATATTGAGCTACATCTTCAGCCCTTAGTTTATTTTGACGCAAGATCTCATTTAACTTGCCCAGGTTTCCCTTGAACTTGGAATCAGCCCTCCGCCCCCAATAGCTGGGATTACACATTTGTACCACCAAGACCTGCTTACTTAAATATTTTAACTTACTCTATAAATACATAATCATATGACATATAGGCACAAGGGTTTTTTGGGGGTTTTTTGTGTATAATTTTTATTGCATTTCCATACTTTGTTGCATAAATTACATTCACATTTATAAAATGCAAATACTGCTTTCAGTTGATTAAAATAAACTAGAAATCTAAAGATGTTTTTGAAGTGTCTGTTAATGTGTTTATAAGTCTGTTCCTCCAGGTATTTATATTTGTGTGTATCTAATTTGGAGCAATTTTGTAGTGGATTTCTACTGTATTAAACTTTCTATATATATTGCAGCTCTCTTAAATTTCATCAGTGTGTAATATTTAAGTTATTTTATCATAATACATACTAACTTCAACAAAAGACTTTGATAAGCACAAGGGGTGATTGAAAAATATGGTTAATGTTTAAATATAAAGCAGTTTACAACAAAATTACAATTTTATTATAATTAAAATTACAAATAAATTACAATTTATTATAACAGAATACACATTGCCATTAATTCCTCCTCAAAAACTACCCCTTGTTTCAAAGACGTTTATCATCCATGCCACTTTTTTTTTTTGTTACTGGGAATCCAACTCACGACCTTGTGCTTGCCAAGCAGGCACTTACACCGCTGAGCTAAATCCCCAGTCCTCATGTCACTTTCTGAAGCAGATCTGCAACTCTTTGTGAGTGTCTTTATGAGACATGATTTTTTTAAAAAGTACAATGAATGCTACCATGGAGTGTCATCCAGTAGAAAGACAGGCTCGTGAGAACATTACAGCATGTCTTCGTCCATCTTACTCACTACATCTGCATTATAGGACTTCTGGCTGTGTCTCAAAGTCAAAGTGACCATGAAAGGTTAATGCTTCAAATTGATTCAGGATGTTGAGGCAGCCACCCAACCACAACTAAAGATATTCACTAAAGAGGACTTTGCGAACTGCTTTGGAAAGTAGCAAGAACAATGGGATAAGT
Organism: Cuniculus paca; assembly: GCA_004365215.1. NCBI lineage: Eukaryota > Metazoa > Chordata > Mammalia > Rodentia > Cuniculidae > Cuniculus > Cuniculus paca. The sequence continues at coordinate 65,040 of RJWT010000029.1, forward strand.
GTTTGAAATGAGGGGGATACTTTGAGGGAGATTAATGCAATGTTCTTTTACTGTAAAAGAAACTTTTTTTATTTAAACATTCACTGTATTTTCAGATCATACTTTGCATGCAAGAAAATTAGTGAAGCCAGAAGAATGTCAGAACATACTAGAGGATTAGTTACTGTCTGAAAATGTAGGTAATCAAATAAGCAAAAGGCAAGGCAGTGTTTAAAAAATCAATAGAGTTGTAGCACAGTCACACCCTATATTATACTATTAATATCTTTCTGATTTTATACCCAGGAAGTGTTCGTGTATATACATGAAAGGTATAAGAATGTTACTGTATTGTTTGTGGTAGGCAAATGAATAAAGTATGCTATATTGATATAATAGAAAAATAGTATATAGCAGTTAAACTAATTAAAATGGATTTCATCATCTAAATGAGTTCAAAAATACAACATTGAAACCAGACTTGGTGGGGTATGCCTGTAATCCCATTACTCTGGAAGACTGAGACAGGAAAATTTCAAGTTCAAACCCAATCTGGGCAGTTAGGCAAGATCTTGTCTCAAAAATAAAGAGGACTAGGGATGTAGCTTAGCTTGAAGGCCCTGGGTTCAATCCCCAGTACCATAAAATAAATTAAAGTTGAATGGGTACCAAAACACATCCCAGATTTTATTGCAGAATGATTACATTTATGTAAATTAAATAATGCATGTTTAATGTTCATTTCAGACCACGTCAGCATACAGAAACATACAGGTAATATAACATACACTCATATATTCCCAATTGGCTTTATCAAAACTAATTTGTCATACTTTTTTTCAGATTTTTTTAAATGAAATAGAAAATAGAGTATTCGTATACATCTTTAGATTCTCATTCCTATCCCCACTCCCTCATTACTCAAAAGTATGCTGAGTTTGGAGTTTACCACTTTTATGAGTGTTTATAGTTATGTTATTATGATATATATAATGTGATAATTTTTCTATTATATATTCAAATTTGATAAATTTACTTCTATCATACATATTTTTTGTATTTTTCCTTTTATCTATTGCTGTTTTTGAGGTCTATTTGTATTGATAACTCAGAATTCTTACTAATTCTTTCATAGTATTATCTTGAGTATGCTGTAATTTAGCTCTTTTCCTTCTAATATACATGTTTCTAGGTTTTTGTTATTATAAATAATCCTCAAACTTGGTTCAGTGGCACATGCCTGTAATCCCAGCTACTTTGGAGGCTGGCACAGGAGGATCACAAGTTTGAGGCCAGCTTGGGAAACTTAGCCAAGAACCTGTCTCAAAACACAGAAAGGTTGGGGATGTAGCTCAGTGGTAGATTGCCCTTAGATTTCATCACAAGTACCATAAATAATAATGTTGCAGTATATATTCCTACATTTCCCTGTACATTTAAAAAATAAACATGTTATTAAGAGTTTTGTTACTTTGAAATTTTTAAAATTCCCATTTTTCCATTTTTAAATACTCAAATCAGACATCTCAACTTTTGAATGATGAATAGAAGATAAAAGATTTATCAGTCTTATCTCTGGTTGTAATCTCACTCTTTAAATCAGAATACTCACATTATATTGTCTTTTAATAATTCTACATCTGTACCCAGTTCTATAAAAGATTGGAAATGGGTATATGATATTTGACCAAAGCAGCCAGTTCTTTAGTTTTGTTACTGTTTTTTCTTTATTTCCCCCTTGGTTTTTTTGAGACAGGGTCTGGCTTTGTAATTCAGACTGGCCTCAAACTCATAGGGATCCTCCTGCCTCAGTTGTGAGTGCTGGGATTATAGGCATACACAATGCCCAGTTGAAAACAATCCACTTTTAATGGTCATTATGAGGCTAAAAGTATGATTAAAGGTGGGTATTATATATTAAGTGCTAGGTAAATGTAAAATGTTACTAAATTATTTTATTTTGATTTTTTTTTTGTCATTCTTAGATAAATTTGTTGGATCTAACAAAAACAGCACAATTTGTCCTGGTAAGTAGTGATTCGTATTTTTGAACAAATATACAGTATAAGCTTTTTTTAGAGTATAATGCAATTGTATGAGGCTAAGTAAAACATTTTCAAAATAACAACAAAATCCAAGAATAAGCTTACTTTTTTGCTCAGAATTTGTTTTCGTTTTTTTTTTCTATAAATTAGCAGCTTGTTTTATGACCTTCTTTTGAGGATTAATCTAGTTTTTATTTTTTAAATCTAATAAGCTAAAACTAGTTAGAAACTATATGACAATCTGATGCTTATCGTCTGTAACCCTAAGTCTGCTGTCCTGCTTCCTTAGAACATGCATAGCAGGTGTGGACCTGATGGTATTGAAGGTATATGTGCTCTGTGCATCTAGCATTGCATCTCTTCTACCAGCTTCTATCATCAGAACTTCCGGAAAGCTAGTTTCAAATCAGGAAACTTTTCAAAGATTGGATTAGAGATAAGAGTAATTTCTAGAATTAATGTAGGAACTGAAAACAAGACATTTAAGACTATAGATCATTATTTTTAAGATCTTTTGGGCCGGGGATTTAGCTCAGTGGCGTAAGCACCTGCCTGGCAAGCACAAGGTTGTGAGTTTGATCCCAAAAAGAAGACCTTTTGTAAGTAAAATTTGAGAATTTAAAAACTACAGTAATTTTTTTAAATGGTATGAGACTAGTTCACAATTTGGCTACAGTGTACTGGCTGGTACACAGATTAGATTAAGGCAACTAAAACTTTTTATTCACCTTTAAAGTAGAGACAATCTTTGAAATACTGTAATTATTTTATTCATGACCATTCTGTAAAGATTGCCGCCTTATTCCTGATGACAGCCTAGTTCCACAAAATACTTGTGTGTATAATCTTGTGTAAGTAAAATAGTTATATATGGTGGTGTAGATGATTTTTTCTGTTCTGTAATGCTGATTCCATAATTTCCTCACAGTTTAACTTCCTTGATTAAACCATTTAGAGTATGATTATGATTATGATTATCGACATAAGCCCTGGATACACATTTAAAATTTGACATTCAGGAAACAATTCACAATCATTTCATGAGTGTATAAATCAAAACCTCTTGATTTAACCTCAGGCTAATTTATTTCAGTAGCCGGCTCTTTGTGAATTAATGAGTTGCTGTTTTTAAAATTGTCAGTGAAAAATCTCAATGTCTTATTTTTCACTTGCTATTCAAATACCCAAAATATCCTTTCCATAGAAATGCGTTAAAAGAAACAATATTAACTTATTTTAAGAAATTTGCATGAGCTACTTTAAGTAAAAATTTGAGGTGTTTCATGTACTGTGGGCCCTTTTATAGACTCATTAATATTGAGAACACTTAACTAAAGAAACACTTACTAAACAAACATTACTATTTTGTTATCATATCTATAGTACTCAGTTTTTCTTAATACGTTTTTTTACACAGAAACTTTAAAAAATACTTCATTGGTAGACTGATAATACTTTCAACCTTCCTAATAAAAATGTAAAATATAGCCTTTTTAACTGATGTGAAAATTGGTGATATATGGTAGAACTTCTGCTCTAAAGTATACGGTATAAGTTTTATGTATTCTGTTTAGATGTACTACTGTATTTTCATGAGATGACTTTCTTTTGTAGATAATTATCAAACAGCACAGCTACTTGCCTTAATTTTAGAGTTACTCACATTTTGTGTGGAACATCACACTTACCACATAAAAAACTATATTATGAACAAGGACTTACTAAGAAGAGTCTTGGTCTTGATGAATTCCAAGCACACTTTCCTGGCTTTGTGTAAGTAACAATTTAATGAAAAAGATTGCCAAGTATTCATTTTTGGGAGCTAAGCATGGTGTGACGTGCCTATAATTCCTGCACCCAGGAGTCTGATGCAAAAGGTTAATGAGTTAGAGACCAGACCGGGTTATATACATAGTGAGTCCAAGCCTGCCTGGATTATGTAATAAAACCCTGTATCAAAGGAAAGAAATGTTTTTGTAGAGTTAAAAGTTAAAGCAACATGTTTGAAGTTACAATACTTATCTAGCATGTAATGCTAATCTAGCATGTGTATGCTATTACATGAAATGCTTGTGAGAATGCCTGTTCTTTGAGTTTTTTGTGTTTTTGTTTTTTATAATGGTTCCCTATTCATATTGTGCTCACATTTAGATTTAGTGAGCTTACCTTCGTTGCAGTACAATACCATGTGCAGTGACATTTCACTAATAGAACTTGTCCTGCTGTCTTTCCCGTGGGCTTCAGTGAATTATCGTTTAGTAACTTTATCACATAACTGTACACAGATCATTACACCATTGTCCAGTGATAGGTTGCAGAATTCTTGTTGCTTTGTTGCCACTCCAAATTACACTGGGGCTACTGGCCTAGCATACTAATCTTTTCATACTTATTTATTTCAATGAGATAGATTCCTATTTTATATATTTCAATACATTGTTTAAATTTTAACCTATAGCTGCCAGATTACTTTTCCAAAAGCTTGAAATACTTGACATTGTCCCAGCAATTTCTTGTAGGTACTTTTTCCCTTTCTTTCTTTTCTCCTTTCTCTCTTTCTCTTTCTCTTTCTCTTTTTCTCCTTCTTTTTCTCTTTCTTACTCTTTCTCTCTTTCTCTCTCTTTTCTTTTTTCTTTTCTTTTCTTCTTTCTTTCTTTTTTTTTATTTTTTGTTTTCCCAGTACTAAGGAATAAACCTAGAGCCTTTGTGTACTGAGTTATAACCCACCCCAACACACACACACACACACACACACACACCACCATCATTTTTTTGAAGACAGAATTTCTCATCTATTAGTACTTTCAAATAAATGCTATAAATCTGATAATGGAAAATGTGATATTCCATTTCCTTTCTTATTTGCATTTTCTTGGATAGCATCTTTTCATAGTTTAGTGTAAATTTGCGTTTTTACCTATCGTGAGTTGCTTGTGGTCTTTTTCTTAGAGGTCTTTGTATATTAGATATATTAACAATTTATGTTTTAGAGGGGAATGTCTCAGTCTCATTTGTCTTTTATCCAGACCTTTATTTATGACATTGTTTTTCATGTAACTTCAAAAATTCTTTATGACAAATATGTCTTACTGTCTTTTTATGACTTTTAGTTGTTTCGTCTTGGGACATCTATGGCTTAGATGATACAAATACTCTCTTCAGGTTTTTTTTTATATAAATATTTAATCACCTACTTACATTTGTGTATAAAATCTAACCAAAATCTGTATTTGGGTATGGTTTGAAGTGATAATCTACTTTTATCTTTTCTAGCTACCCAACTGTGCCAACACCTTTATTAAATAAACCATATTTTTTCCACAAAATTAAAATATCATTTACACAGTAAGTTAATAGATATATATGTATCTTATTTCTGGACTGTCTGATCTTTAATCTCAGCAAATGAATTAATGACAGTGTTTGTTTCTTTATATTTGTTTGTTTCAGAGGGTACTAGAGATTTAACCCAGACCTTTACACTGACCTACACCACCACTCCTTTTTATGTATTTTTTTTTTTTTGTACTAGGAATCAAACTCACGACCTTGCGCTTGCCAAGCAGGTGCTCATGTCACTTGAGTTATTTTTCATTTTGAGATGGGGATCTCACAGTGTTTTCTAGGCTGGACTCAAACTTGTGATCCTCTTCCTTCAGCCTCTAGAGTAGTTAGGATTATAGACATGTGCCATCATACCTAGCAGCAATGTTTATCCTTTTTTTTTTTTTTTTTTTTGCGGCACCGATGATTGAACTCATGACTTCGTGCTTGCCATGCAGACTCTTGGGCCACTGAGCTAGATCCCTGGCCATTGTCTTTTTGAGATAGGGTCTCACTATGCCATTTAGGCTGGCCTTGAGCTCACTTTGTAGCCCAGGCTGGTCTCGAACTCACAGTGATCCTCCTATCTCAGCCTCCCAAGTGCTGGGATTACAGGCATGAACCACCACACCTGGCTAGCAATGTTTATTCTTATGTCATTGTAATGTTTGTTATGAAGTTTAATATGTACTGATTCCCTCCCTTTTCATAATTTTCTTGGTTTTCTTAGACATTTGTTCTACAAAAAACTTAAAAACTATTTTATTCTGTTCATCTTGATTGGAATTACATTATATTTGTATATGAATTTTGAAAGGATGGATGTTCTTTAGGTTTTGCTTTTTTTATAAATAATCCTTTTTGATGGTTATAGTATAATCCTATTAATATGGATATAACCCAACTGAATGGATTTCCAGTATTTAAATACTCATACTGTTTTAGGATTCCCATTATTATAAGCAATGTTGTTATAATCATAGTTTTGTGTGCATATCAGTTCATATCCCAGCAATACATTAGTGCCTGTTTGCTCATACCTTTGTCAGTGCTTCAGTTGTTTTAATCCTAAGTGAACTATTTCTCACCGTACCACAAAGAAAGCAGTGATGTTGCAAGTCTAGCACTTCTCCCCACACTTGTTTGGTGTCACAGTTAACATGCATTTTTACTATATGGCCTATTTTCTCTTTTATTCTCAGACAGTATTTAGAACCTATCCTAACAGGTCTAACTTCTTCCATCCTTAAATAGGGGGTTGAAATGAGAGACCAACATATAAAGTCCAACATACAGCTAATGGTGTTTGTAGACTAAATTGAACTTAAGGGGAAGTGCTACAAGTTAAGGCTCAGTAGATATAAAATTAAGGGACCAAAATTATAGTTCTTTGTGTTCCATAAGAATTTTAGTAGTAAAATATTGCTAAATTTATTTAGCTAGAGAAGCCTTTTGCCCATGGTGCTGGGAATCAAACCTGTGCTAAACAAGCACACTACCACTGAGCCACACCTCACCCCTGTTTTAGTTTGGTTTGGTTTTAATAAATACAGCCTGGTCTACCAGAGTGTATATTTTCCCAAGGCAAAACAGCTCATACAGAATTGGTGAAAAACATATGTCATTGTAATGCAAAAGTAATGTGGTTCACAGATGATTTCCATACGAAGGCAAGCTATAATAGAGCTGCATTCCCTAGGCTTGGTTCACAGGTAGTATGATGCATTCTGTGCATTTGACTGTCCCATCGGGTAGCTTGAACTACCAGTAGTTAGCTATTTAACATAAGATAATAGAATTCAAATCAGAGATACCTGGCAACAAGACATAGGAATTAGAACTCCATTGTAATATTGTGCAACCTGTAGTCTCAACACTCAGAAGCATGACACAGTAAAATCACAAGTTCAAAGCCAGCTTGGGCTACCTGGCAAGTTGAAGGCTAGCCTGAACTACATAGCAAGACCCTGTCTCACAAAATAGAACAACAAAAGTGATACTACATTGTGAGAGCCTGTCTCCAAAAAAAAAAGAAAAAACTTTAAAATCTCCTGTTATGTTACTGGCAGCCCCTGTGACAATATTTTCAGAAAACTGAAAAGAACTAACTGCTTCCAAAGCCAGAGAGGCAAGGCAGCCTTAATCTCTTGGATGCCTACTCTATTTTTGTACCCATCCACTTATTCTGAGCTGCACTCACTGCATCCATCAACTCTGCTCTATGTATTACCAGAAATTATATTTTGTGGGTCTTGTGTAATTTTTCTTGTCTTTGCCATAGAGCTGACCACCTTCGAATTTTATCTCCCAAATACCAGTTGTTTTTTTCTGTTGTTGTTAGCACACAGAGTTACACAGGTTTTAAGCTATCTTTCCAAACTGTTTTTTGCAAAACATAATTTTTTAGTGCGGAATTTTACTTTATGTTCGAGAAAAATAAATACATTGCTTTATGGCAGAGGTATTTGTAAAATAATTAATTTTAGTAATATCAGTGTATTTATGTATTATTTTTAATTAGGTGCTCTTCGTTTTATGAGGCGGATAATTGGCCTTAAAGATGAATTTTACAATCGTTATATCACCAAGGGAAATCTTTTTGAGCCAGTTATTAATGCACTTCTGGATAATGGGACTCGGTACAATCTGTTGAATTCAGCAGTTATTGAGTTGTTTGAGTTTATAAGAGTGGTAAGTCTGTATTATAGTAACTACATATGAAAGAACTGTCTATATGTAGTCATATGTAAAAGTAAAATAATTGTATTTAAGGCAAATGATTTCTGCATTCTTATTCTCCTAACATTTATTCTGTGCCTTAGAATCTGTTTCTGATAACCTGAAATTTTTTTTAAAAATCAGTTGCTTTTTTATTCTTGTCACGAATGATTATGGTGTAGTGATGTGTTTTCTGTTTTTGTTATTTTGTTGTTGTTTTAGTGCTAGAGGTCATATCCAAGAGCTCTAACAATGAGCCGCAGCCTTAGCCCAAAATTTTGAAGTGTGAAATTCAGCAGTTTTTTAATCCATGTTTACTCGGTTTTCTCAGTTCCATTTCTAGTTCTCAGTTCCATTTCTCAGTTCGTATTTCAACGTCAGATTTAACATATATGGACATTTTGAACAAGCATGCCATTCATGTGATCTCTTTTAAAAAGGTAGCTTATAAGAGTAGTGATAAAAATGAATAGAGAAATTGAAAAATAATTTCTTCAGTGATCATTGATACAAGATACATGAAAGGTAGGATGAATTCCTGAAATTTAAAGTTGAAGAGACCAGGAAGTTTGATGGACTAGTACAACTACTTAGTATTGCAGCTGAGAAGATTAAGATATCTGAAGTGATTCATTGACCTGTTCACAAGCATCCATACAGTAAGCACTTGAAGTTGTATCCCAGCTCAGTTGTCATAAAAATATCTGAAGAGAGCTGTATGGGAATAACTGTAATAAGACAGATAACTATAGGAACAATACAATAAATTTATCACTCCTGCACACATTGACCAAGGAAATAGTTGGAAAGAATGTGAAAAGAAGTCAAAACTGGAAATTCTCTAGTTTTGAGGAGGGAATTTTTTCTATGAATCAGATTTCTACTGATGACTCACTGTTCACATAAGAAGATTGTTTGTCTCAGTAGATTATTTTTGTAAGAGTGATGACTTGCCAAGAATATGGTTTTTGAAAGGATGAAGAGGATAAAAGTATAGTCTTTGCCCTTAGAAAAGAAGGAACATAATTATATGACTAGATATCTAAATCCAGGTTCATAGTACATTGTTCCAATGAATCAGAACTCTTCCTTTAAAAATTTCGTGAGATACTTTATACATGATAAAATGAAATATATGGTTCAAAACCCCATCGCTGGTTCCATGATTGAATGTTTTTCTAAAAATGAATTTGAGTGATAAATTGAATGCACTGAATCCCAAAACTTATCTTTATGTTCCATATACAGTAGAAATAGAGGAGTACACAAGTGGCATTCTAGATAAGTAGTTTTATTAGATCTGTGTATGTAATGATGTCAAAGGAATCTAACTTCATTATTTAGATAAGACTCCATTTTGAGAGCAATTAAACAAAAAGGCACCTGTTTGTTGGAAATGATTTTAACATCTGTCCTCTAACAAGCCGTGTGCTCTTGATGAAACCATCCAACCTCAGTCTCAATTTTGTTCTTCTATAAATGAGCATAATAAAATTTATTTCATAGAATTGTGAAAATAAAATGAAATAGTATGTGAAAGTGCTTTTTAAATTGTAAAGTGCTTTATAAATGCAAATAATAGGCATAAACTGAATCTGTTTACTTCTCAAATGTTCTTTATATAGTCCCCACAAAGGGCTCCAGTGCATTGCTTCTTTTTTCCAAATTTTCTGTGAAGTCCCATCTCATATATAAAGCATCTGGGACGTTTATTTTTGGAAGGCGATTTTGAAAAACTTTTTTGATTAGCATTGAAACTATAAGAAAAAAACATTTTATTTTTCTTCTGACAAGCATTGTATTGTATTTGAAATGTAAATTTTGTGCTTATACAGGAAGATATCAAGTCTCTTACTGCACATATAGTTGAAAATTTTTATAAAGCACTTGAATCGATTGAATATGTTCAGACATTCAAAGGATTGAAGACTAAGTATGAGCAAGAAAGAGACAGACAAAGTCAGAAACTAAACAGGTATTGTTTAAGTACATTGCATTTATAGCTTACAAAATTGTCCACATACTTTAGATGTTATTTGTGAAGTTTATAGAAGAATTTTCTTTCTCTCACTAGATAGCTGTAGTTATGGGTAGGCTGTCCTCCAGACCCCAGATGCATTATAGGATATATTACTGCTCTGTATGATAACTCTAGATGAGTTTTTAGTTTACTTTATAACATACAAAAATATTTTAGAGAGTTCTCTATGTCTTGTATCATACTTGAGGTGCTTTACATACAATTTATACAAAATTAAAATCATTTCTATTCTTCTTGGTTATACATTTTTTCCTGTCAAATTTAGTATGATAGTAAACTTAAATCATTGCTCAATATTTGTGATATATTTCTTACAGTGTACCATCTATATTGCGCAGTAACAGATTTCGCAGAGATACAAAAGCCTTGGAAGAGGATGAAGAAATGTGGTTTAATGAAGATGAAGAGGAGGAAGGAAAAACAGTTGTGGCACCAGTTGAAAAATCTAAGACAGAAGATGATTTTCCAGATAGTTATGAAAAATTTATGGAGACTAAGAAAGGTAATAACATTCTGAGTATTTGTACTGTGCCTTCTCTTAATTTAGCACAGAAATTATTCAGTTGCTTTGGAAGTTCTAGTTATAGAACTTCCTTTTAAAATTAGATGCTTTTTTAAAATCTAGGAGTTCTTTTCCTATTTAGAGTGTTGTCCTTGAATCTTGCCATTTTTTGATGCCATTCATTTTCCATTTAGAACTTTCATTGTGTATTTATATTTTACTCTCTCTGATCACTCTAGGTTTAATTTTTATGCTAAAATCCCACTGGAGATTTTTATTTCTATTATTATACTATTGGAAATTTCTATTACTAGTGAATAGCAGGGACTAATAGATCCATAAAAGCCTGCTAGAGTTCTCCACCTCAACCTCTTACCGCTGAGGAAACTGAACTCAAAGAAGTAACTTTATTCAGGGCCAGGGATCTAGCTCAGTGGCCTAAGCATCTGCCTGGCAAGCGCAAGGTTGAGAGTTTAATCCCCGGTGCCACAAAAAAAAGAAGTAACTTTATTCTTTGAAATTTTACAGTTATGATAGAAGTTGTGTAAAGATATAATAATCAAGGGAAAATGTTAACGTCTTCCCTGGGTTTCGAATGTGTTTTACTTGTTTTTTAAAAGTAAGATCTTGCCGGGCATGGTGGCTCACGCCTGTAATCCCAGCACTCGGGAGGCTGAGACAGGCGGATCGTTGTGAGTTCGAGACCAGCCTGGGCTACAAAGTGAGCTCAAGGCCAGCCTGAACAGCATAGTGAGACCCTGTCTCAAAAACACCAGGGCTGGGGATCTAGCTCAGTGGTCTGAGCACCTGCCCAGCAAGTACAAGGTCATGAGTTCAATCCCCAGTGCCACAAAAAAAAAAAGTAAGATCTTACTAGTATGTTTTTATCACTTGAATGTTTAATCAGAACTTGCATGTTAAAAAACAAGCATTTCCTGAACTTGCTTTATTAATGTGACATTTTCTAAAAGAAGTTATTAGAAAAATCATTTCATCGATGTATTACTTTCTCCTTGAAACTGTTGCCAGTTTTACTCACTCTCTCTCTCACTGTTTAGTGCCTTTATTTCACTCTGGGGGAGCAAATAGCCTATTAAAATGTCCTAAAGAATAGGAACCTTTTTGAAAACAAATTCTTCTTTTGTTAGTCATTATAGGTACTGGACTCACTAATGCCAGAAGAAGCAGTAAGGTCATATTTGAAGTACGGCATTCCAGTATTATGCTGTGCCTTTGGGAATCATACACAAAAATAGAAGTAATCAGATATTAAAGGAACTGGACACTTAAGCCACAAAAGAAGCACATAAGGGAATGTGGACTATTCAAGGAATAAGAGACAGCCAGACTTGATCATTGTCTTCAGGCACTTGAAATACTGACTTGTGGGAGAAGTTATTAAGTTACCAAGGAGTAAAAAAGCGTAGAATAGTGAATAGAAGACAGTAAAAGGAAGAGTCAGATAGCTAATGAATCTTTACAAGTAAATACTAGATACAGCACTGTAGAATTGTAGCGTGTAGGATGCCTGATTTTGCTACATGATTCTCGAGGTTCTTTCTAATACATAGATTTCTAGTATTCTAGCTAATAAAGATGTATCACAGTAAACATCATTTAGCTCTTAGAAAGCAAAGGTAATCCTTCTATTTTTTAAAATTATTACTCTTTCAGATGGTTTGATTTAGCAGTACTTAATTGATAGTGGTTCAAATTTTCACTTTTGCTTTAGCAAAAGAAAGTGAAGACAAGGAAAACCTTCCCAAAAGGACATCTTCTGGTGGCTTCAAATTTACTTTCTCTCACTCTGCCAGTGCTGCTAATGGAACAAATAGTACAAACAATAAATCTGTCGTGGCTCAGACACCACCCACAAGTTCTAATGGTTCTACTTCCAAAACTACAAACTTGGCTACATCAGTAACAGCCACCAAGGTATGTGAAATAACACTACACACAGTCAGCCTTTGCCTTTTCTATTTGTAAATTTATTTCATGCTTACTGAAGATAATTTTGATAATCAAAATAGTTTGAAAGAAAAATACTACACATGTCATCATAACATGACTAATGTTTGTTTTATTTACTTTCCTTCAGATCCACAGGTTTGTCACATAATCAAAATCCTTCTATAAATACATTTTTTATGTTTTTAAATTATTATAATTTTGTCTTAATAAAACATTGTTCATGTTCATTTCTCTTATTTATGTCACAATATGTGTAAGCATCCTTCCTCTCCCTCCCCTGCTTCTATTTTAGGCACTTAAATTGGTTCTAATATTTTGCTCATCTAAATACTAATGTTGGGTTTTAACTTATTTTCTTGACTAGATTAGTAGTAAAATATCTTCACACATTTTATCAAATTCCTTTCTAGAAGAAGTCTATGCCAGCTTATGTTATCATTGGCAGTGAATGAATCTGCTGCCTCATTGCTTGCTTGTCAGTATTGTTAAAAGTATTTTTTTATATTTGCCAGAAGGTAGGGCAGAGTATATAAATCTCTTTCTCAGTTAAGTATTCCTTATTAAATACTAGTCTTACTATAATTCTCATGACAAATATGTTCCCTGTTGTTTACACTTATTTGTGAATAAGGTTAAATTTTATATGAAACATTTTTTCTTACATTTTTCGTTATATGAAACTTATTTTCCCCAGAAAGAGTGGCATAAAATAAAAATCAGTAAATATGGGACAATCGTTAGTGAAACAGCAAACTGGAAATAATATAGTAGTATAAAACTGAAATGAAGGAATGTATTTTGTTTTAAATAAAAAATAAAAGTTTGAACTTACTATTTAACAGATATGTAAATTCTTTATTCAGAGTTATAGTGAAGTACATTTTTGATTAAAGCTCATAGCATTTTGAGTGAGATTTTGTTTAAAACACACTTATGTTTATTAACTAGTAATTTTTAAAATTAATTTTCATTTCTTAATAGGACAGTTGAATGTAATAGTGAGACATTATTTTGAAAATATTTGCCATGGCATTTTATTAAGTGAATCAAATCTTGGCTATATCCCTTTCTAGCTGTTTGACCTTGAATAAGTTATTTAATCCCTCTGTGCCGTTTAAATGGCAAAATAGCATTTGCATTATAAGCTTTTTGGGAAGATTATATTTTTAATAAGTGTATATACAGTGTTTAGATCACTGCTTGACACTTTCTCCGTTTGTTAGCTTTTCTTTCTTTAAATCAAAGTTTTATATATATATGTATATATACTTTCAAAAGTGAAATGTCACTGAAGGTACATTTATATTAAAAAAACTGAGCCCACTTTTCCTCCCCACAAAGATAGCTTTGAACTTTTTTAGCTGTGTCTTTTCTTTCTTTTTTTTTGGAGACAGGGTCTCAGGATCTCACTATGCAGTTTATTCTGGCCTTGAACTCACTTTGTAGCCCAGGCTCATCTCAAACTTGCAGTGATTCTCCTGCCTCAGCCTCCTGAGTGCTGGAATTACAGGTGTGCACCACCAGGCCCCAGCACTGTTTCTTCCATTTCTAAATGATATATTAATAACAGTTTTACCAAGTTTATGCATAATTTATTAATTCTTATGTTAGTTTTTTCTATACTGTTATTCTTTATAACATCACTTTTTCTGAATATTGACACTGCTTTTTTATTTGTTGCAATACTTACGTGCTTGCTGCTAACTTTTTAGGATCCCTTAAGATTAGTTCCATATGTGTTCCCCTGAGAACCACCTCTCTCGAAATCTCTCCTTGTATTCTGGTGTAGACTGGTTGCTCTCTTAAGACCTGCTGTACAGCCCTTGAGGCTCCTGCCTCAGGATTAGGATTATCCTAATCCTTCCTTTTGCTTCTCTCCTTTTTGTATTATTTGTTTCCTGGATCCTATGTTGCCATTAGTTCTTAATTTTGTGTCATTTTGGCAACGTTTCTTGATGAAAAGAATACCATGAAAGGTAAAATTTGAGACCATACAGGTATGAAAATGGTTTATTATAACCTCACACTTGACTGAAAATGTAACTGTCAGTAATTTTCTCTCAAGAGTTTGAAGTTATTGCTGCAAAGAAATTCAAAGACATTCTTATTCCTTGAGTTTTTTGTGTGATTTTATTTTCTTCCAAAAGGATTTGCAATCTTAACCCTACATTCTGAAATTAAAAATAATGTCCTTCAGTTTTAGGGCATTTTCTGATCTTTCACTATTACATTGTTTAGATGGAGCCTGCTGGATAGACCTTAAAATTTTCCTAACTTTCCTGTTTGCTTACTCTTTTTTTCTGTGATATTTCCTTGAGTTTCTAGTTGGTTATCCTGGCTAATTTTTTTCAAGTAAGTACAAACGTACATGTTTTTAACCCTTTTGGTACTAACAGCAGATAACAATATACATTTGCTCTACATCTTTTAGGGGACCAGGATAAAACCAGTGATTGTTCTTAGAAAACAAATTAATTGCTTCATCACTATAAACTTTCACAAAATTTTGAAATTAAGTTTGTTAAAAGTGTACAAAAGTAAAGCACTAATATGGTCACAGCCTTCTTAACCACATTCCTAAATAGTGCCAAGTTATTACCAGGGGCCCCTTAAGTTTAATCAGTTTTACCATCAGTGTTAGTTGCTACAGTCGAAGGCTGGAAAGACATTACTAATGAAATTAAAAGGTATTTTTTAAAGATGTGAATGCTCTAAGGACAAAATACAATGTGTGGCTGTAAAACAAGCACACTTTCAATGAGGAAAATGCTTATAATACACATTGAAGCCCCCCAAAAAATGTGAAACTAAAGGCTAAGATGAGCTAAGGAGGATGATGGGGGATGAAGTGATCAAAATGTATAATATAGGTGTACAAATATGCCAAAATGAAACCCACTAATCTATATAACTAGTAAGAAAATGTGGAGGGGGGTAATAAAAATTAGAAACCATTAATGAATGCTAAAGTAAAAACTGTTTTTTTGGCTATACTTTGAAAGAAAACCCTGCGTCTTTTTCATTCAACAAATTTATCTTGGACTTTTTTTTTTTTTTTTTGAGACAGGGTCTCACTGTGCAGTTCAAGCTGACCTTGAGCTCACTTTGTAGCCCAGGCTGGTCTCAAACTTGCTGTGATCCTCCTTCCTCAGCCTCCCAATTGCTGGGATTATAGGCATGTGCCACCACACTTGGCTACTTTGGACTTTTGTATCTAAACATTAAAACATTTCTGTGCTGGGTGTGGTGGTGCACATTTGTAATCCCAGCACTCCAAGAGGCTAACACAGAAGGATTACAAATTGAAGCCTAGGCTGGGCAGTAAGTGGTGAAGTTTTCTGTTTCAAAATATAAAAAGAGGGCAAGGAATGTAGTTCTGTGTGAAAGCCCTGTGTTCAAATTCTTAGTATCACAATAAATAAATCTTCAGAGTTCAAAAGAATAAGTATACCTTAATTTATAATTAACCCCTATTGATAGACATTAAATGATAGACATTATTTCTACCTTCTTGCAATTAGAAGCATTGCAGCAATATGTGACCTTCTACATCATTTTATACACAAGCCTATTTTTATATATGTTTTGCACTTAGGAGTTTGATAATTATTTCCCAATGTAAACAGTAAAATAGGGATAAATGGATAATTTCTTTTTATAACAACTACCAGAAGCTAGTTTTGTAGTTGAGAAATATTAGAAGCATTCCCACTGGAGCCAAGACAGGGTGCCACTGTCATTGCTGTTACTTAACCATTGTTCTGAGGTGTACTGGCCAATACAATTAAATAAAGGAAATTTTCTTTTACAAAAGGTAGAAAATTCAAAACTGTGTTTGTTAATTCTTTTTAAAAACTTGAATCTCATTTCAGTAAGACTTTATTTTCACTGGGAATGGATGATTTTTTAAATTATATCCCCTTAGATCTGCTAATATAATGAATATTATATATTAATTGCATTATATTCTATACTAAGGTTACTATATTACGTTATATTGTTTTTATACTTAATGTGTTGCCATAGTTTCCTCACTATTAGATACTAAAATACTCTTTACCTAAAATACTTGAGTATAATTTAGATTACAGATTTCAGAAAATATTTTCACTGTCTCTGTGGTTTATTGACATTCATTTTGGTCCTTTCATGTTGGAAATTTTCTTCACATTTATGGTATTAAAAAATACAAGTAACCAGACAGGTGGCATGACCCTGTAGTTCCAGCTACTTGGGAGTCTGAGACAGGAGGATCACTTGAGCCCTGGAATTTGAAGCTAGTTCGAGCAGCATAGTAAGATCCCGTCTCAGAGAAAAAACTTGCAGATTTCAATAAGGGTGCTGAGACAATTCAATAAGAATAGCATCTTCAACAAGTGATGTTATAGTTATCTGCATGCAAAAGAATGAAATTGGACCCTTAGCCTAAATCACACACAAAACTGAACTCAAAAAGACCTAGCAAAATATAAGCTAAAAGTATAAAACTAAACAACAAAAACAAAAGAATAAACAGGGATAAATATCCATGACCTTGGATTAGGCAGTGATTTTTTTTGTTTGGTTTTGTGGTATTTTTTTTATATCAAGTAACAAAGGAAAAAACTAAATAAACTGAACATCAACTTAAAAATTTTGTGTATCAGAGGATACTACTATAAAGGAGAAATTCTGTACATCCCACAAAATGGGAGGAAATATTTGCAAATTCTATGTGAGATAAGGAACTGGTGTATACACTATATAAAGAACTCATACTTCAACATGACAACCTAGTTTTTAAATAAGCAAAGGATTTGAATAGACATTTTTTTCAAAGAAACTATGTAAGTAGTAAACACACAAAATAGACAAATGTAATGCTTCAAAAAATAGTGCTAAAGAAGAAAACTGTAGATCAATTTCAGTACAACTGTAGATGCATTTGTGAATATAGATGCAAAAATCCTCAACAGCTGCACATATCTTACCCATATGATAGTCCATGTATAAAGATGGTTCTTAGTTTCATTAATAAACTTTACAAAAAGTCATTATCAAAACAATACAAAGACAATCCAAATGTGGAACAGAAAATTTTCAGTGTGTGATGGTATATCCCACTATGGAATAGAAGAATTTAAAAGGAGTAACTGGAACTTTTATGTACTAACATTGGGAGTATTCTACAGTGTATTTTTAAGTCAACGTGATTGTACACGGGTAAGCATAATTAACAAGTCTGCTCTGAGAGGCTGACTCAGGATGATCACAAGTTTGAGCCCAGCCTGGGCAATTTAGTGACTTAGCAAAATCCTGTCTCAAAATTAAAATTTAAATAGCTAGCTAGCTAGCTAGGAGATGTAGTAGCTCACTACAGAGGCCTAGAGTTCAATCCTCAGTTCCACCACCACTATCCCCAAAATATGTGATATTTCAATACCAGAATAGATTCCTACGTATATGTTAAAACTCTGGAATCTGTTGAATTTATAGGGTGCAGTTGAATTACTACAAGTCTTTTTACTTTTAACATTTTACACTTGTATTTTTATTGTAAACATAATTTTTAAATGTGTTTTTGTGGTGTATATGTGCATACAAAATATAAATAAAATTCAAAATTGTGTAGATGCATTTTTCAGATAATCTTAAGCCAAAAAATCATTTCATGTATTAACCATTTGGGACTGAAATGTCTGTACATTGTGATATATAATGGTAAGCATAATTAAAGCTTTATTGGAAATCTGCTGTCACCTTTGTGATTATCAGGTTGATGGCTTTTTAATACTATAATTATTTCTCTTCTCTCCTAATGTGTGTGGCTTAGTAACCAAATAACAAATAATGAATAATAGAAATGGCAACTAGTAGCACTTAACTACGCTACATACTAGTAAGGTGCCAAAATGCTTTACATCTTCAATTTAATTTTCAAAATAGTTGAATGACATCTAAACACTATTACACCAGTTCTACAGATGTAGAAACTAAGATACATAGATATTAAATGGCTCACCCAAGATCATTCAGATACATAGTATCTTGAAGTCACACCAAGTACAGTCAAAAATTTTTCTCCAAGACAGGGTCTCACTATGTAGTTCAGGCTGGCCTTGAACTCACTTTGTAGCTGAGGCTGGCCTCAAATTCGTAGAGATCCTTCTGCCTCAGCCTTCCAATTGCTGGGATTACAGGTGTGCATCACCATGCTTAGCTACAGTCTATATATTCTTAACATAAATTTAGCTATGCTGTCTCTTATCCAGATTAGCTGAGCAAGTAGGTTTCACAAACATTTGTAAGTTTTGTTTAGTTGACTTTCTAATAAAAGTGTGGTAGATGCTCAGAGGCCTTTTTTTATTAATATGACAGCATTTCGCTTACATCCTGGTAAAGTGTTTATGCCACCTCCCTGGGTTCTTTATGTATGAACCTACTTCTGTATGGAGGATACAGTACCTTACTGGGTTTACTCCCTAGAGATCTGAAGGGTATGCCCTAAATACAGTGTTTGCAGTAGACCTCTTAGCCTGAAGATTATGTTAAGTTTCTTAAGATTGGCTCAAAATTAATGGAGTCCTGTGAACATCTGCAATTTTCTGGAGCATACCCAAGATTTTCAAAGAGTCTGTTACTCACTCATAAAAGGCCAAAACTCAGAATTACCTCATCCTTACTTTTATTTACTGGTTTTTAGGAACTGGATCATCTGTTTATCATTTTTAGCCTTTTACATTGTTCTTCAAAAGCAGGATGAAAACTGTGCTAAATGATAAAACACATACATGAATGGAGACTACAGTTTTATTAGTATAAAATTAGAGAAATGAACTAGGTCATCTACAAGGTCCTTTCCAGCTCCTAAATGTTGTGATTGTGTTACTATTTAGGAAAATACTCATTTTCTTACTGTGAAGTTTTCCTAAACTGAATTGAGTTCTGAGGTTTCACTAAAAATGCAACAAACAGTGTAAAAGTTGGGGTTACTGAGAGTGCCACCAATTAGTACTCAGTTAATCATTTTAAGTAGTTTCTTAAATTCAAATACGTGTTAATTTCAGATATGCAGTTTAGAAAAAGATTCTAATACCTCAGTAACAGTAATAATAAGCTTTTTTAAATGTTACATATGTTTAAAACTTGTTTTTTATTCTTCATTAGGGAAGTTTGGTTGGCTTAGTGGATTATCCAGATGATGAAGAGGAAGATGAAGAAGAAGAAACATCCCCCAGAAAAAGACCTCGTCTGGGCTCATAAAATGGTTACTGGGGAACCCCAGCATGTGGTCTTACTAAATTGCTGCAACTGTTTAATGAGCTGAAAATCTGAATCAGAAAGCCTTCTCACTATACATACACAAGGAATAGCAAAAGATTCCTCAGTATATCAGCTAGGAGAGTTTAGTTCTGTTTAAAAAGAAAAAGGCTTCCCAGGAACTTGATTGCTAGTAATTAAGGGGTTTGCCTTTCAGGCTATCAAGAAGATAAAAAAAAGAAAGAAAGAAAGTTACTGGAGCCCGGGAAATAGCTTGTCAAAAAGTCTCAAGTTTTGGGATGGTTTCCTGGAGGAAAAACATTGGTAATACAGTAATGCAGAGTTGCTCCAAGGGGGGTGTCCAATCTAGAAAAAGTTTATAAAACTTCAGTTGCATATCCAACAATATTACTTGTATAATGGTGCTGGCCATGTTGTTGTTTTAAACAGTTGCCTCTTTTTAAATAAATTTTTATGGAAACAGATTGTTAAAATGAAGTTACACTGTTGGGACCATTTCTTTTTGAGAATTTCACAAATTCAGCTTTCTGGATTGTTGGAGGGAAGTACACCACCCTGTATTACAGCACATGTTACGTTTTCTACATCAGGAATTTTCCATATATATTTTGACAGAGACCAGCTGGATTTTCAAAATGGTTAGTTTTGTTAATATAACTTTAAAATCAGCACTTTTAGAGATAACAATGGCCAAGAAACAATAGTATTCCAGAATTATCTTTAGAAACTTAGGAGTGGATGGAACAGTGTTTTCAACCACCTACCAGTACAATCTTTTGTGGAAGATCATTGGAAGTCACTTTATTAGTAAAGTTCTGTGTCCTCCTAGAGATGCAGAGGTGTTGAAGTGTATCTTACAAAGATTAGTGCTGAATACAAGTGACATTTAATATCTAAAGCCATTTTGATCCAGGAAGTTACTTCAGTGTCAAAGCCACATGGAACACATTAAGCTTTTCCATAAACAAGGAGTGTAATACGAAAGCTGCTTTTTTAAGAGTAAAAGCACATTCCATGTACGTAAATGAATTTAAAATAACAAATTGAGGCAAACAGTTGTTTATTTTTTAGGACAGTTAACTGTAAATATTTTAATGTTAGTTTGCTCATCTGTGATCTGAGATCATGCTGAGATGAGAAAAATGTCCCCAAACTACAATTTAATGCATTGGGAAAAAAAAAATCTAAAAATAGTAATTCCAGCTACAGTCTTTAGATCATATTTGTAATGTGTTATGGGTCCATTTTTCCTGGAATAGCTTAAACTGAAGAAGTTTCCCTTGTTTTGGAGATTTTATAGTCAATTTTAATTTGGGCTATTGTTTGGAAAAGAGATGGGCTGTCTGTGTAGATATGAAGTATAGTTTTTCCATAAAACAGATGTTTATTTTGTATTAAAAATACCACTGTACTTGTTTTACACCATTTGTATACATGTGGTGATATTAATGCTGAACTGTAAAATTCAGGAATTAAAATGTGACCCTGTAATTCCATGACTGATGTTTGTGTTTGTTTTTTTATAAATATATTAACTTTTTTGAGATATGTCCATTTACATTCTTTTGAGTCAAATAAAATTTATCATATTTATTATATAAACCACTAGGTCACATACCAATTGAATGAAACTCTTAAACAGGGTCAACTGTACTTTCAGTATCATTGATGACTTAAAGAAAGATAGCCTTGGGCAAATAAAACCTCAGCACCAAAACATTACAGCATGAAACTATTCTTACCTCTTCAAAATGTACATATAATAAAAGCCCATCTTATGTGAGTCACAGTATTTTCAGACAACACAACATCAGTAAAGTTACCACATGAACATGTTTTCTTTCAAAGCAAATTTTATCGAGCGTTTTCTTTTTATCTCTTATTCCTTTTTAATCTAAGCAGTCTAGCCGAAAACATTTCCCTGTTTATTCCTGACTCTTTAAATCACAGTAGAAAGTATCACATTCAGACTTTATGAAGACTTTAATATTCTGAAGAACTGTCATGAGTCTTAAAACTTTTAAATCATCATCATCCTGAGAACTCTTACAGGACAAATGTAAATGTTTTCTTGAAATCCAGGGTGACAATTTTCAGGCACATATGCTTTGCACAATGAGAATAAAATACCTTAGAAGCACATCTATGAAGATTCCACATTAGCTGCTGTCTTAAATTATTACCGTCAGGCAGGTCAGAGTATTTATGTCTATCATCACTCTATAAAGCAAGCCAGAACCCACATTTGTATTACTTAGGTCCCCTTAAAGTATTTGCAAACATACCAAATATAAAAATTGTTTTTAATAAAAAGTTACATGTAACATTTCTGTGTTTTAATCACTAGTTCTTGTCCAGTTAGTGATAAAAATGTAACGCAGAATATTAACATTTTCTATAGTTGAACCATGTAGCTAAAATAAGCAAATTTTGTTCAACTAGTTTTGGTATCCTTTTATAGTTATAGGAGGTAAAATGGAATTCTGACTTAAACCTTATGGTTGTCCTATAACTAGGAAAGGGTAGATGTAGGAGAACACAATAGAAAATTTGGTTATCTTTGAACACTACAGAAATTTATTCCAAGGTCTTTTAAAAGATCTCCACTCAGTGGTAATACTTGTTTCAACAGGCAGGCAGTGGTTCCTGTTCTTTTCATATAGTATCTTCTCTAGGAAGTAGGTATTTGAGTATTTTTAATAATCCCATCTATTTTCTAAGTTCAAATTGGCTTGCCTCAAACGTAATGATAAATGCCTAAGATACCCATTCTTTGGACTGCCTCACACCTGGCACAGCAACAACTATTCTATTCCACCTACTAATCTACAGCAGCTACCCATCCTTTAAAATGAAAATAATTGTAATCATGTACTCTCCCACTGCCCATATTATAAAATTGTAAATTTTTCACATTCCTTATGAAGCCCTGCATGATTAATACCTCACCAATCTTGAATTTTATATGCTAACCCTTTCTACTCATTTGATATATACTCCTAATTCCTCAGTTATATGCATTATTCTTTTCTGCTGCAAGACCTAAACTATTCTTTCTTTCCATACAGTTACCCTTCCAATCAGCTTAATTTGCTCAAGGAAACCTAGCCAGCCCATCTTACAGTACTCTACACTTTTCGAATACTTTGCTCTTAGTAGTACTTCACTAGTCCCATGAAGGTTAACTACTGTGTCCTTAGTACATAACACATTGTGGTCTGACACAATAGATATTCAAGTTAGAATGATACTGTCCTCTTCCCCAAGAAAAAACATTAGCAGAAATTTATACTAAATTGATAAGTAGCTGCCTTCCCCATTACACTTCACCTCACATATTTACTAATGAGTTTAATATTTGCATTTATAAAAGTGAGTACTTGAAACTAATCTTGATTTAAGGATTATTTATTTTTAAGAAAATTTGGACTTCTGTTTTGCTAAGTTGTTTTACATTACTTATTAATAACTTCTTCTTTAAGTTTCTCTGCAAGCATTCGCCTCTTTAGTAATGTTTGCTTCTCCTCTGCTGTCATTTCTGGCTTCTCTGTCATTTCCTTCAAAAAGAGAAAAGAAAAATATTGGCCACAGTATAAAATGGAGTCCTTTGTCTAATATTCCCAATACACTGCTTCAAAAGGACAAGATCAATGATTAAGCACATATTCAGGGAAGAAAAAAAGCTAGACATAGACTAGGTTCTTTTTGTAAAATCTCTTCTTGGGAAAGCCTCTCGGATATGGTACCAGTAGTTGGGTTATTTATAGAACACTTCAAACATTTCACATGGCTCAGGTATGCTAGATCAAAGGTGAGTAACAAAAACACAAAAAACTATAAGGGAAACCCTACTTCTATCTCATCACAACTCTCCCAGGAAAGATTCAGCAGCTGTCACATTAGCAGGGTACTTAATATGAGCAAAATTCACAGAGGCTTTCTTGTACAAACTCTAGTTTTTAGAAATCTACCTCTATATTTGCATATTTTGATATACTAAGGCTAGCCATACCTCTGCCTCTCCAGTAGGTTTTCCTTTCTCTGTATTCTGGACCTGCTTACTCCTTATATCCTTTCTCATGGACATCAACTTATCTCTCTTCTGCTTGAGATACTGTTCTCGTTGTTGCAGCTCTTCTGTTCCAAGTGCTGACAGATTCTGGGTCAAATAAAAAAAGGAACTATCTAAATTCAAATCCATTTAGTAAATGTCAAAGACATCTACTAACTCAGTTACATTCAATTACAAGTTTGAGTTCAATCTCATAATAAAAGCCAAGTATATGCCTGTTTGCATTGTTTTCCCAGTACCTTGTCATTTTGCCCATAGTTCTTAAAGTGATGTCTTTTACTTACTGCTATTGGTCCTTCAATGCGTGTGTGTTCCAAGCCAGGAGTCATCAGGCCTTTTTGTGAGAGGGAGGAAGTTTCAGCCAACATTTTCACGTTTCTTGCCAAGGGTTGTGCCGATGGATTAGCAAAATGAACCTTCACTTCTGGCAGTAGTTAAGACAATGAAACCAATTAGAACGTTGTAAGAAATACTAAGGTAGGTTCACCAAAATGAGCTGACATTAATGATACTAGTTTTTCTTCATATTCATTCAACCAACATACATTCAGTGCCTATGTTGTGCCAGATACTTGGTGAAAACAAACATGATCTCTGTCCTTAACCCTGCAGAGATCACAGGCCCCTTACTAATACATAAGAAGTCTATCTCCTAAATAAGTTATGACTTCAAAGGGGTAGGGAGCTCAAAATATAGATCTTTATCTTTCAAATAATGAAATTTCAACAAGTACTAATTCTTCACTAATACTGTAAGTTTACAAAATTGCTTAGTGGTAAAAACTCTAGGTAACTACATTAACATAACAACTGTTGTAAACAGGTAAATTTTTTGGCTTTATAACAGTAAATGCCAGAAATAGCAATAATTTTTGTGTGCAATTAATTCCATATTGAAGATAACTACAAACCAACCAAAGTTGAGAGAAATGAGGCAGGAGGATCACAAATTCAAGTCCTACCTAGGCAACTTAGCAAGGTCCTGTCTCTAAATACAAAATGAAAAGGGCTGGCGATATAGCTCAGTAGTAGAGCACCCATAGGTTTGATCCTCAGTTCCAAAAACACAAAACAGAAACAAAAACAAAAACAAAACAAAAACCTGCCAATGGATTAAGACTATGTAAAGGTTTCTAAACTAAGTGAAACTTGGGAGCACACATGTAACATGAAAACCCAACAATTTCCAACTAGTTAGTAAATATGCCTAGAGATATGATTAATAGTCTAATTGTTCTTTTGTGCCATTTTTTTCTTATGAGATTAGGTGATTTAAAAAAACATTTTCAGTATAAGTTCATAGGCTATCAAAGAAGAGTGAGACAAGCAATGACTTACATTAAATGAAGAACTAAAAGCATAATGAGAGAAATTGGTACATATGCCTAAATGATTAATAATCTTGCCAACATGGAAACTCAGAAAAGAAACTTTGCCTGCTCAAGAAACTTAAAGAACCACTGATCCATTATGGAATGAGTGGAATGATTGCTGTGCCAGGGAGACTGGAAGAAGTAAAGCTTTACAGGATGATAAAAGAAGTAACCATGGAAGAAATGAGCCGCAGCTAGCACTGTGAAACAACCTACACAGAGATTACAGAAAGAACACAGAAATTAAAATGATTGAAGAAGCCAACAAGAAGCCAAGCCCTCCTTGCGAGTCGGCACATTGCGCAAGCTGCTGAGGGGGAGAACCAGACACCAGCCTTTTCCCATGAGTTGGTGCCATTCCTGGACTGAAGGGGAGGAGAACAAAAAGCCAACCAGAAGCCAAGCCCTCCCTGTGAGTTGGCATCATGCACAGGCCACTGTGGGGAGAACCAGATGCCAGCCCCTTCCGGCATGCGGGCTGGGAGACAAGAAGAGCCAAAGTCCCCCTGCCCCCACCTCCATAAGCGACTGACTGATCCAGAGAAACACAGGCTATGATGATAGCTAATGAATAAAATACAACTTAATGCTTGTAGTGTCCAGTGTTTCACTGACTTTGCAGGCCTAAAGCCAGTAGTCTGATCATCTGTTCAGAGGATAACAATATGCAATATAGCATCTATGGAGGGAAACCTCCTTTTGAAGGTGGTAACCATTGTTAATTTCTTATTATCTTGTTTTGAAGTCCCATATCATTTTCATTGTTTTGTTTGGTTGGGTTTTATTCTGTTTTGTATTCTTTGATTTTATTATATCCAATAGCATGGGCAGCTATTTCAAAGATAACAAGATGGCCGGGTGTGGTGGCTCACGTCTGTAATCCCAGCACTCGGGAGGCTGAGACAGGTGGATCGTTGTGAGTTCGAGACCAGCCTGGGCTACAAAGTGAGCTCAAGGCCAGCCTGAATGGCATAGTGAGACCCTGTCTCAAAAACAGGGCTGGGGATCTAGCTCAGCAGTCTAAGCACCTGCCCAGCAAGCGCAAGGTCGTGAGTTCAATCCTTGGTGCCGCAAAAAAAAAAAAAAAAAAAAAAAGATAAGATGCATTATGATAGCCATTTTGGATTTACTATTACCTTGTTTTAAACTTCTTTATTGTATTCATTTTTTTGTTTTTATTAGTTGTATTCTGTTCTGTTTTGTTTGATTTTTACTATGTCTGAAGTTATGGGCAGCTATTTTGACGACAAGAGGCATTATGATAACCATTGTTGATTTCCTATTATCTTGTTTTGAAGTCCTGTATCAGTTACACTGTTTTGTTTTGACTAGCTTTATTCTGTTTTATTTTGCTTGGTTTTATTCTCTTTGAAATAAAAATTACAAAAGAAAAACTTAAAATGTTCTTGAACTAGTTGTGATATAAAGGTAGAGTTAAACCACAGTCTTTCTTACTGGTGGTGACTTTATCAGAGGTAGTCTCAGGTACTGAATATGGAACCACAGAGCTAGAAAAGGGACAGTTCAATTTACTGCTGAAATAGACTGGCAGAATGGATCAAGAAACAAAATTCAACAATATGCTAGAAAAACACAGATTAAAAATCAAAAGCTGGAGATCATGTGGGACCCAGGAAGACAAGGAAAAGTCAGCAACTCCCGAGAATCAGCCATGCTGGGACTGGGAGGAGCCGATCAAGGATCCAACTAGCCAGCCTTTCTGCTAAGCTGCCCAGACCGTGTGGGACCCAGGAAGAGAAAAAGTCAGTGCCTCCTGTACGCCTACCAGCATGCAGGCTGAAAATCACCAAACCTTCTCACCCCATAAGCCACCAGCTGGTTTGGAGGTCAACCTGAGCTGACAGCAATCCAGGTACAAAAATCACCTGAAGGATTGTATTGTTAGGTTGAATTTACAGGCATGGGGTTGACATTCTGAGCATGTATAGGAAGGATAACAGTATGAAATATAGTAAATATGGGGGGTTTTTTCTGTCTTGTTTTTAAAGTCTAATAATGTTCTCACTGTTTTGTTCTATTCTTATTAATTTTTTTCTTTTTTTTCTCTACTCAATATTCTGTTTTGATTGGTTTTATTCTGTTTTGTTTTGGTCTGATTTTGCTATAACTGATGGAATGGAAAACTACTGTGAAGATAACAAGATATACTACAGTAGCCATTGTTGTTTTCCCATTACCCTGCTTTGATATTCTGTACCAATTTCACTGCTATGTTTTGATTGGATTTATTCTGTTTTGTTTTGTGGGTTTTACTATCCTTAAAAAAAAATCAAAAAGTGGAAAATAATATTCCATACAACAGAAACCTGAAAAACATGAGGGGTAGATCTACTTTTTAGACAAAGTGGACTTTGAGCCAAAATAATCAGAAGAGGCAAGGATGGTCACTACATATTGGTTAAAGGAATAATTCCACAGGGAAAGATAACAGTTGTAAACATATATGCACTGAATACCAGCATGCCCAATTCATGCATATGACAGGACGTAAAAGATCAGAGGAACACCAACACAATTACAGTGAGGAACCTCAATACCCCACTGTCATAAATCAACTAGACAAAAAAATCAACAAATTATCAAAGTTGAACTAAACCTTTGAACAAGTGGAATAATAGATATCTATAGAGTGTTTTACCCAACAACAGAATATACATTCTTCTCAGCAGCACATGGAACATTCTCCAAAACTGACCACATAACAGCCTATGAAGCATGCTTAAGTAAATGCAGAAGAATCAAAATACTCCATGCATATTAGCAGATTATAGCACAATGAAACTAGAAATCAATGGCAAAAGAAACCACAGAAATTATGCAAATGCATGATCAATACATTTCTGAATAATCAATGAGTCACAGAGAAAATCAAGTAAGAAACTCAATAGTTCCTAAAAAATCAAAAATAATGTGAGTAAAACATAACAGAATTTATGGGACACAATAAAAGCAGTCTTAAGAAGAAAATGTATAGTTGAGAATGCCCACATCAGAAAAACAGAAGGACTCTAAATAACCTAATGATGCACCTCGAGGTTCTAGAAAAATAAAGAACAGTCCAAATACAAGGAAGAAAACTATACAGATCAGAGCAGAAATTGAGACTAAAAAAATACAAAGAATCAATGAATTGAAAAGCTGGTTCTTTGAAAAGATAAACAATATAGAAAAACCCTTTGCCAATCTTAAAAAAAAAAAAAAGACCCAAATCAATGCAATTAGAAATGAAAAAGGCAAAATCACAGATGATAACCACTGAAATCCAGAAGATTATTAGTAACTACTTTGAGAAATTGTACTCTAAAAATTGGAGAATTCAGAAAATATGGATTCCTAGACACATATGAATCACCAAAACTGAACCAAGATATAAAAACTCTGAATAATCCAGGAAGAGGCAATGAAATTGAAGCACTACTAAAAGAAACTACCAACTGAGAAAAGCCCAGATCTCAATGGATTCACTACTGGATTGTACAAGAACGCTAATATTCCTCAAACTGTTTAATAAAACTAAAGGAAGGAGTATTCTGGAAGTCATTCCTCAAAGTTAGCATTACCCTGATTCTAACACCAGAAACCACTCCCCACCCCCTTGGTGAAGAACCAAGAAGTCAGCCTGCCCTTCCCTGGCACCAGGCTGCATGTGGGCTGGGAGACAAGAAGAGCACCCAGTAGGCAACCCGCTGATTCGGAGGATCACAAGCTGGGATGATAGCAACTAAGGAGTTTAGCCACAAGGATAAGAATAAGAGAAATCTCAAAGAAAGAAAATTTATTTTGAATATTGCTATTGAATCAGTGAGTCATCACTTCAAAAAATTTGCATAAACTTAAAATTTTCTAAAAAAACAGAAAACGAACCAACAAAAAAAGAGAACTACAAGCCAACTTCTTTAATAAAGGTAGATGCAAAAATCCTCAAGAAGATACCAGCAAAGAAAATGCAACACATCGTCAAAAATGGTCAAACATACACACATCAATAAATGTAATATATCACATAAACAAAATGATAAAAAAATCACATGTAATCTCAAAAATTGCAAGAAAAGGTCTTTGACAAAATTCAATGTCCATTCATGACAAAAACCATGAAGAAAATACATATAGAAGGACCTTTTCTCAATCTGGTAACAGCCAATTATGACAAATCACTGGCCAGCATCATATTAAATAGGGAAAAGCTGAAAGCTGTTTCTCTAAAATCAAAAACAAGGCAAGGATGTCTACTCTGACCACTCCTGTTCATTATAGTACTAGAAACTTTAGCTAGAGCAATCCGGCAAGAGAAAGAAATAAAAGGAATATGTATAGGAAAAAAAGGTGTGAAATTATTATCTACAGATGACATGATCTTTTACACATAATACACATCAAATTCCACCAAAAGACTCCTAGAATTAATAACCAGATTTAGTAGTGTAACAGTATGTAAAATCAATACACAAAAAAAATTGTGTTCCTATATACCAATGATGAACTCATGGAGAAAAAAACTAGGAAAACAATACCATTGACAATACTGTCAATAAAAATAAAATACATAAGAACTATCCTAATCAAGGAAGTGAAAGACTTCACAAAGAAAACTATAGGACTCTGAAAAAAGAAACTGAACAAGACATCAGAAAAT
Source organism: Cuniculus paca (assembly GCA_004365215.1). Classification (NCBI taxonomy): domain Eukaryota; kingdom Metazoa; phylum Chordata; class Mammalia; order Rodentia; family Cuniculidae; genus Cuniculus; species Cuniculus paca. The sequence continues at coordinate 94,982 of RJWT010000029.1, forward strand.
AGATACCCCCTGTTCCTGCATAGGTATAACCAATATTGTCAAAATGGCCATATTTCCAAAACTGATACACAGATAATGTGATCCCAATCAAAATACCAACAGCATCCCTCACAGAACAAAAGAAAATAATTTTAAAATTCATACAGAACCAGAAGCGACCCAAAATATCAAAACCAATCCTGGACAACAAAAATAAAGCAGGAGGCATCACAATCTCAAACTTCAAGTTATATAACAAAGCTACAGTGATAAAAACAACATGAAATCAGGAGTTGCGGGGGAACAGACAGATGTGAGTTCAGTGGAACAGAATGCAACATGCAAAAACAATTCTAGGCACATTCAGCTATCTGATCTTTGACAAAGTGGCCAAAAACATACTCTGGAAGAAATGAAGCCTCTTTTAAAAATGGTACCAAGAAATTTGGCTATCCACACGCTGAAGATCTAGACTCATATCATCACCATGTACTAAAATAAAATCGAAATGAATCAAAGATATAAATATTAAGACAAAAAATTAACTGGAAGCTAAAATAGGCATAGACAAGGATTTCCTGAACAAAATCCCAATTGCACAAGAAACAATACCAACAGCCAACGAATGGGGTCTTATCAATTAAAGTCTCTGCACAGCAAAGGAAACAAACACCAAAGTGAAGAGACAACCCAGAAGATGTGAAAAAAATTTTGCCTATTACACCACAGAGAATTAATATCTGAAATACAGAAAGAACTCAAAAAAATTACTCTCCCAAAATGAAAGACTCAATAAAAAAAATGAGCAACTGAAATGAACAGATACTTAAGTAGAAATGGACAATAAATACATGAAAAAAATGTTCCACATCTCTGACCATTAGAGAAATGCCAATTACAACACTGAGATTCCATCTTATTTCAGAATTAATGGCTAGCATCAAGAAATCAAATAATAATAAATGTTGACAAGGCTTTTGGGAAAAAGGAACCCTTATACATTGTTGGTGGGTATATGAACTAGTATAACCATTATGGAAATCAGTATAGCAATTCCTCAAAAAAATATAAGAACTAGTATAACTGTTATGGAAATCAGTACAGCAATTCCTCAAAAAAGTAAAACTAAACATTCCATTCCCCTACTAGGTATCGTACTGAAAGAGCTAATGACATCATATTACAATGATACATCAATACCCACGTTTACAGCAGCACAATTCATAACTGCTAAATCTTGGAAGCAGCCTGTGCATCAGCAGGTGAACGGTAAAGAAAATGTGCTATTTATATACTGTAGAATACTACTCTGCCATAAAAAAGATAAACGAGTCATTCGTAGGAAATTGGATGGACCTTAAGGACACGTTAAGTAAAACAAAGCAGACACACAAGCCTAAATATTGCATGGCTTCTCTTACATGAGAAACCCAAAATATAAATAAAGAGTGAAATAAAAGATAAGAAGAAGAAGAGATATAGACTTTTAGCAAACGGGAAGGGGAGCAAGAGATGGAGGAAGGGGTTGTGGACGAGATGAAAAACAGTTAATATTGTTATGTACATGGACTAACTCCTCACCAGGAATGTAATCATTATGTACCAGTAAAAATAAAGTTTTTAAACTTTCCTGACCCACCCCCAACAAGAAAAGCCTCAGCTTTCTCTGAGAAAAGGACATTTATTTAAAACCATAGAAATCTGATAAAATAAACTGAAATCATGACTCAATTTGTATTTCAGAATTACTTGTTTTCTTATACAGTATAAGAAATCCTAGCATAATGAAAGTGAACCTGCCACATGTGAATGAGTTCATCTATTAACATTTCCTAACAGAATCTTCATCAAATTTTATTGAAATGACACAATCAATGACTAAACCTCTGGACTAAATGGCTATCTTTTATTTTCCAGTTGTGCTTTAGTTCATTAGAAAAGTAATTTAATAGCATCTTTCCAATTTCAGCTCCTTGCGCAAACATCATATAAACAAGCAACTGAGAGAATACGAAATGTTATGTGACATATCTTTCATGCCATACCCATGGCATAAAACTTAGGCGGCTCCTTCAAAATGTTTTGCTCACTACTCAGAGATTTAGGCTTCACTTAAAAATGTGAGACCTATACTTTCAGCTCGGTGTTTGCTACTTGCACTCTCTGTAACTAAATTCACAAGCAATTTTAAATACCAACGCTATTCAATACTGCCTCCCAGGACTTTCAAAGATTAAATGCATATGCAAGGATGAGTCTCTGTAAAATGTTCACATATTCATATTATTAGGGCAAATTAGGTACACCTCAACCTTACCTGAAGGAGGCTGTGCCAAATGTTCGCCATCCCCTTGAGAGTTATTCATTTCTGCAGCTTCATTAGTGTACACGAGGGGTTCTTCTATTTTAGCCTCTGGTAACTTCAGGATTCCATAATACAATTTTAAAACACACAAACAATTTAGATTAATGTGATTAATTCTCTTACAAAATCCAAAGATGAAATGTTATTTTAAAAAATTAGACAGTAGCTCAAGTTAATTAATTTTTCCTTAAAAACAGAAAAATCCTAGAGTATGTAGCTTACTACACAACTCACAGATTATTACAACCATAAGCTCCTATATATGGGGTAGTAAACACATGGGAACTCATTATTACTATCTCCACTTTCATGTGTTTGAAAATTTTCATAACAAAAATATCTCGAAAGAAAAAAAAAAGTTTGCACACCCCTAAAACATGGTATCCAAGAAACCCAGTATGGTTTTCATATAAATTGGGTTAAAAATAATGCATTCCAATAGTTATTTGAACTGGTTTCTGTTCTATACTCCTATATTTTAAAATATTAGTATCTAAAAACTTCAACGCCTTTTACTAAAAAGAAGTTTACTCAAAGATACAAAAATTTCATCTGCTCTTCATTAGGTACCTTAGAATACAAGATTTTCAAAAACAGTAAAATCACACAAGCATGTTTCCTAATGATAGAAACAATAAAAACAATTTTTAAGTGACTGATAATTTATATTGTTTCCTTTTCCCTTCAGGGAGACTGGGAAAATGTGGAAAGGGAATTAGCAGAAAGGGGTAGAAGAAAGAATAAATATTAGCTTCCATCACCCTATCAGGTATATGTTCAAAATTTATCTTTGGAAAAATTAGGCACTTAATGAAAGTGTTCTTAATGGAAGAACTGAATGCCAAGAAATGTAATACTGAATTATTCTGCTTCAGCCTCATTATATTAAACCTGGAGGGGACCTTCAGAGTAGTGATGGCTGCTATTTCAACACAGTAAAGCAATCAAGGTGAATGGAAAAGTAAAATGTTTTTCTTAATCTTCTTTTATTCAGAAAATTAATGAGAATTTTTATAAGAAACTCTCCCACAATATGGTATTACAGTTTTTGAAGTTGATGATTCTAGTCTTTATCATAGAATTGAAAAGGTAGCTTGCAAATGAACTATAAAATGCATAGTTATAAAGAATGTTTTATTTAGTTGCTTGGTTATTTGTGTTGGGGCTGGGGATTGATCCCAGGGTCTTGCACATGCTAAGCACACACACTGCTATTAAGCCAAACTTCATCCTCAAGAATTCCATTTTTTTTTAAATAAGTCCTTTCTTTATAAGAATGTATAAAGTACACAATATTATAAGAAAACATATGCTTTCTATATTTAAAAAGTATAAAAGTTAAATGTAAGTGTTTAGACTTGCCAAGAAAACAAGAATACTCGGGCAATGTATAGTTCCACAAAAGCTTAAATACTAACAATAAAGACTAGATGTGCCAGGTGTGGTGGTACATGCCTGTAATCCCAGCACTTGAGAGGCTGAAGCAGGAGGATCACTGTGAGTTCGAGACCAGCCTGGGCTACAAAGCGAGCTCAAGGCCAGCCTGAACTGCATAGTGAGACCCTGTCTCAAAAAGACAAAAAAAAAAAAAAAGACTAGATGCAAAATTAGTAAACAATAATAGCAATGAAATATACTTCTGTTGCATTTATGTTTAGTAGGCACCTGTTTTTTTCTCTTTCTTTCTTCTTCCAGGTCATATTCCTCTTTTGATTTTCTGAAATATAAAAAAAATATTTCCAAGGATTAAGCTAGATCTACTACAACTTTTTTCTACTGGTGACTTGATCCCTACTCCTATGATGGGGGGACACACCTCTCAATTAATGATCTGGAATGAGTCATCTGACAATAATTTTTTCTGTCTATGAAATCTAGAGTAAAAATACAGGGCAAAATAAAAGAGAACAGGAAGTAGGGAGATAGATCTTTCTCAAAGGAAAAGGGATCAAGAGATGGAGGGTGGGGGAGGGTGGAGAGATAGGGGATGAAAGAAAGGAATTGGGATGTGTTACACTAATGGACCAACTCCACACAAGGAATGTAAACATTATATACTGCAAACATGTACTAATAATCTAAAATAAAATTTAAATAATTTTAAAATTTAAAAAAAGAAATACACTACTGGTTGAGCATCCCTAATCTGAATCTGAAATGCTCAAATATTCAGAAACTTTTTGTATGCCAACATGATCCTCAAAAACACTGCAGATTTTTTATTTTCAGATGAGGGATGCTCAATCAGCAAGGTCTATGCAAATATTCCAAATTCCAAAATATTCAAAATCAGAAATACTGTCCTAAGCAGTTTGGACAAGAGATTCTCAACCTGTGTATATATAGTTATAAAATGGTAAATCATTTTGTTGGTCTTCAGTACAGAATTCGTGTTTTCTGGGTAAAAACCATATATATACAGATCACTTTACAAGATTATTAGTATTTCTAATCATTCAAAAACAAGTAAACAAAGGTACCTAAGAACTTCCCTCAGGATTTTCATCTCTTCCTGTTCTAGGTCACTGACCACATCAGAACCATCAGTTAAGCAGTCAGGTAACACACCTGCGAAACCAAATACCACATGGAAGAACATCAACTCAACTCAACTGAAAACTCTCATTGCTCCAGCTCATCTAGCAAAATTAATTCATGGCTTATCGCTTTTAAAAACATTGCCAGCCTATCTTTCTTTTGTTTTGTTGTTGTTGTTATTGTTTTGAGATAGGGTCATGTCATGCAGTTCACACCAGCCTTGAACTCAGGTATGTAGCCCAGCTGGCCTCGAACTCGCAGTGATCTTCCCTCCTGTCTCACCCTCCCAAATGCTAGGATTACAGGCATGTGCCTCCACACCCCGCCAAGCTTATTTTTTAACTCTCCTCTTTTTAACTTTTTCTCATTTTAAGGAATCAGTATCACCAAAAACAACAATTTTACCTAGAACTATCTCTCAATGATTATTTGCATTAGCTATTGAAAATAATGATAGGAGCTGAGGATGTAACTCAATGGTGGAGCACTAGGCTGGCATGTGTGAGGTCCTGGGCTAGATCCCCAGCACCACCAAATAAAAAAAAAGTATGGTCATAAAAAGAACGTAGTTACTGTCACCCATCACATAGTATCTGAGACCACACACTGAAATCATTAAGATAGGGCAGATAATGAAACCATGTTCTCCAAGGTGACCCTTAAATGGGAAAGGACTTACAAAACATTATTTTATCAAAACAACATTTAAAGGGCCAGGGAAATAGCTCAGCAGCACAGCGCCTGCCTGGCAAGCACAAGGAAGTGAGTTTCATTCCCAGTATCCAAAAAAATAAAAAATAAAACAAAGAAACAACATTTAATACTCTTCATTCCTATTATGACAAATGCTACTGAAAAGGGCACTGCCTACTATGTGCAGTGAAAGCCTGGTGCTAAGCACTTTGGGGGGATATAAAGATTAAAGATGCAATTTTCACCCTCAGAACATCTGTTTAGGTATTAGTCTAATAACTACAGACCATAGCAGTACCAACTTTGTCTAAAGGCAAATAAAAATTCATGGGAAGTAATTTTAAATGTTGATTTAACTTATAAGCAGGCAAGCTGGTAATAAATGTTGTATTCATATCTGTAATAATTACATTCGATAACATTAACAGAATGTCTCTCCCTTTTTACCTTCCATTTTGTTATCCACATATGACTATGGGATTTTAGATGTGCTCTGAAGTAAAGTAGCTTTATTATTCTAATCCTCTTGATGTTTAGGTGCATTTGTTAAAAATTAAACATTCTATTTTGAGATAATTGCAAATTCACATGCAGTTTAAAGAAATAAAAATACAACAGATCTTTTATTTCCCCCAGTGGTAACATCTTGCAAAATTATCGTACAATATCACCAGAAAACTGGCATTTATAAGGGGTCTGGCATCCAGACCCTTAAGAGTACACAATACAACTAACTATAGCTATCACTTCTTCAAGCAACAAACAAAGGAAAGGTTCTGCTTCCAAACTATTAAAGAGGATAGCCAAGCACCGTGGCGCATGCCTAATCCCAGTACTCTGAGAGGCTGACTCTGGAGAATCCCAAGTTTGAGGCCAACCTGGAAAATTTAAAAACTTAGCAAGACCCTGTCTCAAAGTAAAAAAATAAAAAAAGGGCTAGAGATGTAGCTCAGTGCAAAGGCCCTAAATCCCTAAATTCAATCCCTAGTACATGGAGAAAAAAAAGAGGCTGTGAACCATTGTAAAGAATATCAGTGGCAAACCAGCATGGTGGCACACACCCGTAAACCCAGCACTCAGGAGGCTGAGGCAGGAGGATCATTGCAAGTTCGAGACCAGCCTGGGCTACAAAGTGAGCTCAAGGCCAACTTGAACTGCATAGCAAGACTGTCTCAAAAAAAAAAAAACCAGTGACAATCTATTGAGCTAAGCAATATAAAAGGAACACATGAGAATTAGAATGAAATTACCAAAAATATGAGTTTTAGGGGTTTATTTTTACTGAAGCTACTTTGTTTTTATGGTGCTAGGGGACTGAACCCAGGCCCTAATTATTGTTAGCCATGAACTCTTAATATGGATCTATATCCCCAGGTGGAGTTACAAATCTGAAACAGAAATAAGAATCTATTTTAAACAAGAGATGGTACAATAACAAGAAATATGGTTAGCAACTTAGCTGTTATGAATCAGAATTTGTAATGCACTTCAGGCACACAAGAAGGAAACAAAAGCAGAAAAAGCAAGACAGTTGGAGCATGGAGTCAGGCAAAGATGAAGCCTAAGAGAATTACTAGAGTCCTATTTCTCTTCTCTGTTCCACATGATGTTGGTGTGATAGTCAGTCACATCCACCTATGTTCTACACCAGTGGTTCTAAGTGTGGTTCCAACTCCAGTTAGCTTCACCTGGATACAAGTTAAAAATGCAAATCTTCTGTGGTTTTTTTATGCAATGGAGTAATACTCTGCCATAAAAAAGGATAAGCTTTGAGATATTTCTAGCTAAATGGATGCACCTTGAGACTATACTCTCAAGTGAAATAAATCAAACACACATGTGTAAACACTGCATTGTTTCTCTGGCATAAGAAACCAAAAGTGTAAATAAGGACCAAAATGTATACTGGATATTGTGAAATAGGAAGAAAATGTTCAAATGGGAAGGGAAACTAGGGAAGGGGCAGGGGGAAAGGAAAAAATGAGAAAAGGAGGAATAAATGGAAACAAAGCTTTTGTAAATAAGGAGGAGAAGAGGGGTTGAAGGGAAGGTAGGAAAATGGGAAAACAAAAGAAGTTATATTATGTACAGGTACAAATTTCCTATGATGAATGTGATCAGTATGTATATCTAAAATGTACCAACAAACTAAATAAATACTAAAAAAACAGGTTCACTAATGTAGAAAAACATAAAGGAAAACAAATGGATAATCTAGAAATGCATAATAAAAGTGATATTCCAACTTTTAAAAAATGCAAATCTCTAGGCACCAGCCCACTCCTGCTTGCCACATGAGTTTCAGCAACTCTCCAAATTGATTCTAATGAGCACAAAAGCCTGGGAACCATTATCCCTTGCAAACGTGTTAACAATAATAAACCAGGAGAACAGGCACCTTCTCTCGGCAGTAACGAACCAATCAAAAACATCAAATTTCATAAACACAATGGCTGAGTCAAAAACCAAGCTCTATAAAATCTAAAACATCATTAAATCAAATTTTGGTCCACTTTCTTTGAGATGTCAAATACACACTGACCAGGAAGTTTATACACTTAAAATCTCCTTGTATGCACCAAAAAGTTTCAAACTTGAAATAAATTTATACAAAAAAGCTAAACTTAAGACCATATTACAATCAGAATCGGCAAAACTGAAAAACAAAATGGATTTAGAACTTAGATTTCAAACTTCAACATTTTACCATTTCTCTCTTGAATGATTCTAATGGCCTGCAGCTGCATTTCAATGTTTTTCTGGACCATCATTGTTTTAAAGATAGTAAAATCTTCTGCTGCCAACACAGGTTGCAAAATGGCCTGTAGAAAGAAATCTGGAGGTTAAATGAAGATCTAAGTCTTAAAATTATATCCCATACCACAAACGGCACATTAATTCATGAAAGCTGCATCATGATTTATGACTAAGTGACTCAGGCAATTTTAAAATTTTATTTCATTTTCAATTTTTATTTTAATTGGTACATGTTTGCAGTACATAATGACTACATTCATTGTAGCATTTGTACATGTACATAACACATCTTAATTCTCTGTCTGTCCCTTTGACCCATCTTTTCGTCCCTTTCCTATCTGCAACAGATCTGTATCCCTGTTTCCCATTATCCATCTATTATAAAAGCCTTTAAAACAGGATTTTCAAGAGACTGACTTTCCAAATTCCCATGCCCACCAGTAAGCTACATTTTACAGTGATATATTTTTCCAAATGAGCCGGTACTAAGTGACTGTAAAACCAATACAGAGACCTGCCTTATATTTTTAAAGTGACCACTGTGGTATCTGGATTTGTTTTCAGCCAAAACATTCAATGATTTGTTTTGTTGTTGTTGGAAAGTTTTGTTTTGTTTTTGTGGTACTGAAGATTGAACCCAGGGCCTCTGCACTGAACTACACTTCCAGGAACAGCAACACCAATAATTCACTTGTGAAAGAGGTATATTTTGGGATATTTAGTGGTAAGGTTTTTGTTTGTCCTACTATAAAGCACTTCAGCAAAAGAACCAACCAAGCCATTATGATTATTTAAAACCCTACTCCTTTGCTCACTTTCTTCAAGTAGAAATTGATTTATTTCTGTAGAATTTTGGCCTTAGGACCAGACCACAGGAAAGATATGAAATATCTAAAAGTCATTCGGAAAGAGAAAACTGTTTTCCTTTTTCCTGAGACTTGAAGGCAGTCATTCACCACTTGAAGGCACTCCTCGGTGAACTTTCTCCCTACAATCTTCAGAGTAAAGCAGAGGATCTGGGCTCCTGGGAGGGTGGCAGGACATCCTTACAGGCATTCTGCATGCAGGATTGCTGAAGCAGTGATCCCTTCCATGCAGGACTCTAGCTGGAGCTACTGTTGGGTGTTCACACTGGCCCTAGAAGATGTGGCAGTGGCAGTGGCATTGCCAGCTTTGAGCCTAATATCATATTTAATGGTAAGAAACTACATTTTAACTACATTAAAAAATAAGGGCAAAGGCCAGGTACAATGACACATGCCGATAATACCAGCTATCGGAGAGGCTGAGGCAGAATTTCAAGTTTGAAGCTAGCCTTGGCAATTTAGGAAGACCCTGTCTCAAAATAAAAAATAAAACTATGGTGTAGCTCAGTGGTAAAGTTTGTGCCTAGCATCCACATGGCCCTGAGTTTAACCCTGAGTTTAGTATGTAAAAAATTAAAAATATAAACAAATTTTAAATCAAAGCAAAGATGTCCCCTCTCAACAGTCCCATTCAGCACTGTACTGAAAATCTTAGCTGATGCAGTAAGAAAAACAAATAAAATGGACACCACTTGAGAAGAAACGAAACTGGTTTTGTTTAGAAATGACATGACTATAGAAAATATTTTTTAAAAAATTTTTTAAATTCTAGAACATACAAATAATTATAGCAAGGAGGCAAGACACAAAATTACCACTTAAAAAGAAACCACAATGAACAACTGAAATTAAACATATAGTACCACTTACACTAACATTAAATAAATCTAACAAAGTACACATAAAATCTGTGTAAAGAAACCTATAAACCTCTAGTTTTAATCTAAATTAATGGAAAGATGGGGCTGGGGATACAGCTCAGCGGCGCAACATCTTCCTGGCAAGCTCAAGGTCATGAATTTGATTCCCAGTACCTAAATAAATAAATGTAAAGAAACTCCATATTCATAGATAAGAAGACCTGACACTGTTAATGTGTCTTCCTAACTTGCTCTATTGATTCAGGAAATTCCAATAAAAATACCACTAGGTTATTCTGTGGATACTGATTAACTGATTCTAAAACTTACAGGGAAATGCAAAAAAACTGAAAATAGTCACACCACATTGAAGAACAAAGGCTGGGGACTAACACTACTATTTAAAGTTACAATAATCAGGATAGTGTGGTACTGGCAATGTAGTAGATAAAGAGATCAACAGACTAGAACACAGTCAAAAAATGGACCCAAACAAACATACTCAATTGATCTCTGACAAAGAAAGCTAGACAATACAGTGGAGAAAGGAGTCTTTTCTGTCAATGATACTGGAACAACTGGACATCCAAATGCTAAAAAAAAAAAAAAATAAAAATTTTAAAAATGAACCTAAACTCAAAACTATAAAACTTCTTAAAGGTAACAGGAGAAAATGTAACTAACCTTGGGTTTGGTGATAATTTCTTAAGATACAATATCAAAAGAATTCATGAAAAAAACTGGTAAATGACACTTTAGTAAAATTAATAGCTTCTACACTATGAAAGATATTGTTAGGAGAAAAAAGGCAACAGAAGAAAGTTTTGCAAAATATTTGAAAAACACTGGTCTGATAAAGGACTTACATCTATGAGGTATGATCAAAACATGGTGAATGTTTAAATAAAAATTACAATAAAAGACACTGCCATCAATCCCCCTCAAAATACTTCTTTTTCCTTCTAAAACACTTATCCCATCCCATCTTGCCACTTTATAATTCTTTCGTTATGTCTTTAGCTGTATTGTCACAGCTGCCTTAATGTTCTGAATCAATTCAAAGGTTTACCTTTCATGATTATTTCAACTTGGGGAAGAACCAGAAAGTCTCGCAGTGCCAGACCTAGTAAGTAAGTTAGACAAGGGTACATAATGTTTTGCTGCTGCTGTTTTGTTACCAGGGACCAAACTCACGACCTCGCGGTTACCAGGCAAGCGCTTGAGCCCCTGAGCTAAATCCCCGGCCCCACCACGATGTTTTCATGTGGCTGCCTTTCACTGGACGGCACTTGGCAGCAGCATTCACCGTATTTTGGGTCATACTTTACAATGACACTCACAAAAGAGAACTTTCAGAACTGCTTCAGAATGATGGCAAGAATGATGGGATAAATGCGTGTTGCGGTTTATACCAGAATGCCCTCCCAAAGCCTCGTGCACGTGTAGGTGTGACTGGATCGTGGGGGCGTGGTATTTATGAGTGGATGAGTCTACTGATAAGTTTACAACTAAATGTAATGTTGGGAGGTGAATCCTGATCAGAGAAGTGGGTCATGGGGAACGTGGCCTGGAAAGGTCTATCTCCCTCTCTCCTCCCTTGGTCACTCAGCTTCCCACTGCTATGTCATGAGTTGTTTCTCCTCTGTCATGCCCCTCTTGCCAGCTGACTATGGACTATGAACCGTCTATGAATTGTGAGCCAAAATAAGCCTTCCTCCTTTAAGTTGTGAGTGCTGAGTCATGCTGTGTTTCAGTGACAAGCAAGAAACTTAAGACAGTATTTAAAGCAAGAGGAAGTATTTTGAGGGGAATTAATGTGTCTTTTACTGTAATAATGTTTTATGCTTAAACATACACTGAGTTTTTTGATCAGCCTTTGTAAAATACCTACGCAAACAATCTTGAAATTCAACAACTAGAGAATAACTCAATTTTAAAAATGATAAATAAAAAAAATACTACTATACACCTGTCAGGATGGCTAAAATCCAAAAACCTGACAATACGAGTATTGACAAGGATATGGCAAAACTGGAACTCCTAGGCATTGCTGAAAGAAATCTAAAAATTATACATTTTAAAGACAATTTGGCATATTCTTACAAACTTTGTCTGACCATATGATCTAGCAATATACTTGTAGATGCTTAACCACATGAGCTAAAAACTTTTTTTCTTTAACCTGTTAGGTTGGTGGTTTGTTTTTTTGAGACAGGGTCTCACTATGTTGCTAAGTTGCCAGACTGGACTCAAACTTACGATCCTCATCCCTCAGCCACCTGGACTGCTGGAATTACAGATGAGCACAACCACACCCTGCACAACTTGAAAACTTTTGTGTTCAGATGAAAGCCTGCATACAAATATTTTGTAATAGCTCTAGTCACAATTGTCAAAAACTGGAAGCAACCAAGATGGATAATCAAACTATGATACATCTATACAATCTGTGTGATAAAAAGTTATCAAACCACAAAACATAGAGGAAACCTAGATGTATACTGATTAGTATAAGAAGCCAATGTGAAAAGACTACATGCCATATGTTTCAAATTAACATTCTGGAAAAGCAAAATTATGGAAACAGTTAAAGGGACACTGGTTGCCAAATAACTGGGACAAGGCCAGAAAAGATGAAAATGTGGAGCACAGGAGCTTTTCAGGTAGTGAAAATATTTTTAGTGGCAATGGTGGCAAATATTTGGCAAAACTCAAAGAACTTTACAGCGTAAAGGATAAAATAAGTTATCAATATTGATTCATCAAGTGTACCAAATACACTACATTAACTCAAGATTTTACTAAGGGAAACTACCTGCTTAATTTTCTGTGAATCTAAAATTGCTCTAAAATATAAAATCTATTAATTTTTTTAAATTATAACCAGCACTCACAGAAAATATGCCTATTATCTTGTATGGATTTTTAGAAAATAAATGGTAACACACATATATGATCTTTTCAACACTTCAGTTACTGAAGAAAAAAACACAATTTTTCTGAACTATTATTACAAAATAAGCATTTCTGCAAGTATTGGTTTCATAAAAGTCAAAGCAAATAAAGTAAAATACACACACACATCTTGTGTTTCTTGCATATAGAAATCCCTGACTTTTCCCATACATTGAATTAATAGTAAGCTTTATTCTCACCAAAAAATCATAAGCAAGTAGGAGCTATTTTTACTCATAACAACTGGAAAATTCCACAAAATTCTGAAGTTCAACTAAATTAGTGTCAGATGTAGCTCAGCAGCACAGAGCCTGCCTGGCAAGTGTAAGGTCCTGAGTTCAATTTCCAGTACCAAAATAAATAAATAAATAAATAAATAAAATAAAATCTCATTATTTACTATATTGTCTAACTTTTCTAAATTGGTAGATAAGTATTTTAATTCATGGACTTCTTTTAGAATTCACAGATACACAACAGAAAAATATGCTGTTAAAAAGTAGGAAGGGTTTTTTTTGTTAATGTCACTCTTTAATTGAAACATTTCATCTGATACACTCCTTGCCACTCTTGCTGGCTTAAATACACAAAGAATATGCCAGGATGGATGATCTAAACCAGCAAAGGCAAACCTTTCAGAGCTTTCGGTGATACAAACTGCCCCCTGTAGCATGCATGCCATACGTATGCCACCACTAGTTTAGGTCTACTGACTAAACAAAGTGAAAAGAATTTTACAAGTCTGTTTAATAGTACAGTTTCATAAGAGCTGACAGTTGGTTTAGAAAATCAAAACCAAATCAATTCAAACAAAACAAAACAAAAATTACTTCCTAAATTACTTACGGTAAGCAATGTGTTTCTTGAGCTGATTCTCAGGACTCTCATGTTGGCATAATGAAATCAGCATTCTGATTTTCATGATAAAGATTAGATAACTGCAAGGCAGTACACACTGGTTCGAACTATTTTTTTCAGTAATGATGATAGCCTGGTGCTGATTTAATGTTGGCATTTGGTCTTTAATGACTGAGAGTTTGCTCTAGTAGAGCATAACGCTAACTAACTACTCCACATGGAAACTGAACCCAAGATCTGACCTGATGACCACAGTGCTAATCAAAAAACAAAGTGCTTAATTTATTTATAGACTACCTGATTTACACCTGGTATTACACTAAATGGTTGTCTTAGTTACTTTTCTTGTTGCTGACACAAAATACGTGACACTCCAAGTTAAAGGGGGAAAGGTTTATTTCACTCACATTTGTAGAAGTTTCTGTCTATAATCACCTGAAAGGTGTGATACAACCACAAATTGAGCACGATGTGGCAGAGGAAAAAGAGTGCATGGTGGCAAAGCAATAAAGGGGACAACCACAGCTCTTTCTAACCCTTACATTTTATCCAGGCTGTTTAGGGCAAACGGCACTCACACCCTTAATCCTAGTGCTGTTGATCTTATTCAACCGGAATTTCAATTCCAGTGTTACACACTCTAGATCCAGCCATCTCTGAAAGAGCCCCACCTATGACCACATGAGGCTGTGGGAGGACATCTAGATCCAAGCCATAACAATGGTTTATGACGTTATCTCTTAACCTTTATAAAAAACCTTCAAAAGTTGGTACTATACCTACATACAAATGTGAAAACTGAGAAAAAGATTAAGAAGGTAAAAACCATAAAATAAAACCTTTTGTTAACATCTTACAGTTAGTAAACAAAAGAACCAAAGTAAGTCGGCCTCAAAAGGCTTGCTTCCTTCTATGTAACATGACTGTACTATTGATCTAGTCTAAGCAAATTAAAATATGTATGGTAGAATGAAAGAATGTGTGTAGTAGTATGTTGTTCCTGACCTGAAAACCACATTTTAAAGTTCTGAATATCTACATTCACAAATAATTTAGATAGCCTGATAACACAAACAAAAGATGGTGGGAGTATTTATTATTATAGATGGTCCCCGGCTTGTAATTTTTCCACTTTACCATAGGACTAAAGCAAAACACATTAACTAGAAACCATTCTTTGACTTTTGAATTTTGATCTTTTCATAAGCTACCAATATGTTCTACCATAATGTCTTTTGATGTTGAGCAGCAGCTCCAAGCCTACCACACAATCACGGGGGAAATAACCAGTACTTTACTGTATCTATGTCGCTAAAGTATGATGTTTGGCAGGTTAGATGCATAAAACACATTTTTGACTCTCAATATTGGCTGATACATTGTGTCAACTTGACAAGTTTAGAAGTTCAATGAAGCAACTCAACAGGGAGCCAGGGTCCTTACTTTGTGAACATCCTCATCCTGTGCAAGAGGAGGGCACAGAGACAGTGTGAGTGCTACACCCACCTGGGGCAGGGGTAGCCTGCCTATAATATAAGAGAGAAAAAGACTCTTCCTTGTCCCCCCTTTTGCTCTTGCTTTTGCTGTCTGCTGCCACTGTTGCCCCTATGCCATGCCACCCTACCTTGGAGCCAGCTGATTACAGACTAAAACCTCTACAAACTATGAACTAAATGAACCTTTCCTCTTTTAACTTTGGGTGTAGGGTATTTTGTCCTGGCAATGAGAAAAAAGTAACCAACATAAATACGATGGGTTCATCAGGACAGAAATCCGTACTGAGGATCATCTGTAATTTTTAATCAAATTATTCCTGTTCCACTAAAAAGAAGACAATTATCCCTGTTATTATTTCTTAAGACTAATAAAAGCTATCAGTGAATTGTGAAATATTTCCTTTATATAGTTATTAATAAAGTGTTTACATTAGTTGATACTCCAATAACATTAAATTTTTAATACCATGTTAAAGATTTTCATCTCTAGAATTAGAGATTGTCATCAAATGACAAGAAAGTTGTACAAAAGAGAACTGTATGAGGAAGGGCTGCATTACACAGTTGTCAAAGTGACCTCTTCGAGGCCACAATTAACAAATATTCATTGTGAATTACCTACTAGAAACTACGCTCTTATCTCTAAGGTAGTAACTAGCAATGAAAGATACCAAAAATAGCTCAAAATACTTACAATCTAATGGGGCAAATGAACTCGTATGAAGCTATAATTCAAAGAAGAGTACCAAAAATTTCTAGGTAAAAGTACCTATTAATGTACAATAAGTTGCAGTCTGTCTAAAGGGAATGGCCAAGCTGCTACAAGAAGTAGTATTTCAGCCACACCCTGAAGAATAAGGGTTCTCTGAGTTAAGAAAGGGATGATAAAGTGGGTTGGTGAGGAGGCCATACATTCTATGTCAGTAATGGCCAACATTTAGAGCTTTCAATGACAAACAGCCTGCTGTAGCACACGTGCCCTAGGTTCGCCACAACTCTTCTAGGTTAAAGGACAGCATGAGCAAAGCCAATCATACACATGCTTGTAAGAATGAGTGGCCCAGGTGGGCGTGGTGGCACTCGGCTGTAATCCCACCACTCAGGAGACTGAGGCAAGAGGACCACTGCAAGTTCGAGGCCAGCCTGGGCTACAAAGTGAGTTGACGGCCAGCCTGAACTGCATAGTGGAACCCAGTCTCAAAAAAGACAAAAAAAAAAAAAAAGGTGAGTGGCTTAGAATAATGACAGTTCGTAAGTACTGAAGAAGTGTAGGAGGAAATCAAGGCTGAAAATAGAATTTGGGATTATATCACAATCCTCACTATCATCTTACTAAAGAATTATAGTTTAGTTGGTAGAGGACAGGAGCCAACCAAATTTTTTAAAAGAGTAGTACTTTGGTAGTGGCAGCATATTCCTATCTTCTACCTCTGAGCAAGGGCTCTCAGATTTCCTAGACTGGTTATATTGGTGCAGCTAGGTTAACATATCTGTGCTTTATTTTCCTCATTTATAGGTGGAAGATAAATAGTACCAGTTTCTTAGGAGGTATCATAATGATTAAATAAGATAATACATGCCAGAGTATGAAATATCAAGTAGCATAAGCTCTCAATAAACATCAGTTACAACTACACATATTATCTTCTCCTTCATTACTGAAGAACTAATGAGGCAATAAAAATAGTTTCAAGAGAAGGAAGTTCCAAGAACTATAAACTGTGGCTCAACTAAAGCCAGCTATAGAATTATCAGAGATCTACATAAATAAAACAAGTAATTTCAATAAACCCTACAATCTTGTTATAGTTTTGAAAGTTCACTTTTAGTTGTATTGGTTTATTAATGCCTCAAATGATCAATTATCATGTCAAGGCTGTTGTAAAAAGAATCTTTATACAATGAATTGTTTTTTCACTTCTCACAGTATCCAAAATATTATACTTTCGAGTGATTTACAGAGGCACACTTTCCAAACTGACCAGCGAGCTTAGGTTCATAGAACTGAGCTTATTCCAAAGTTAGCCAAGCCGGCCATTCATGGACTGTGGGGGAAGAAAACAAGGATTCACCAGGAAGCAAGCCCTCCCTGCAAACCAGCACCATGTGCAGGCCGCTGCAGGCATGAGGACAGCCAGACCCCAGCCCACTCCTTTCGGTGCGTGGGCTGGCAAACAAAAAGAGTCACACACACACACACACACCCCGTAAGTGATCGGCTCATCCAGAGAAAACACAGGCTGCGATGATAGCTACTGAGGTGAAATGCAATTTGATGCTTGTGGTGTTTTGGTGTTTCACTGACTTTGCAGGTGTAGGGCTAGTGGTCTGATCATCTATTCAGAGGATAGCAGTACGTAGTGTGGCATCTATGGGGGATCTCCTTCTGAGGGTGGTAGCCATTGTTGATTCCTTATTGTCTTGTTTTGAAGTCTTGTATCACTTTCATTGTTTTGTTGGGTTGAGTTTTATTCTGTTTTGTTTTATTTGATTTTGTTATATCCAATGCATAGACAGCTATTTCAAAGATGGCAAGATATATTATGGTAGCCATTTTGGATATACATTGTCTTGTTTTGAAATCCTTTATTGCATTCATTGTTTTGTTTTTATTGGTTCTAATCTGTTCTGTTTTGCTTGATTTTTACTGTCTGAAGGTATCTGCAGCTATTTTGAAGACAACAAGAGGTATTATGATAACTATCATTGATTTCGTATTGTTTTGAAGTCCTGTGTCACTTATACTGGTTTGTTTTGATTGGTTTTGTTCTGTTTTATTTTGCTTGGTTTTATCCTCTTTAAAATAAAATAAAATAAAATATTAAACTTTCACAAACATTCTAAATTTAAGTGAAACTCTAGGAATTTTTGTTACAACTACATTAGAATAACATAAGGGCGAAAACCTGTGATGTTCGAGTCTTTACAAGAGGAGAAGTGCATGCTTCCTGAAACTGATCTTCATTAATTCCTATTTCTTTGAGGTAACCTTCTAACAGCTTTTCAACCTAAAAAGAAAAAAGTTTTATTTTGATAATTTCCATAGAAAAATTCTAAATGACAGTTTTCCTAATATGTATTGATTTAGAAAAGTAAATCAAGTGTATTCTTGCCAATATTACTCTACATAGTACTATATTACATACAAGCAATACTGTTTTTCACCAAAAATACACAAGAAGGGCATTTTGTTTGGTTGTTAATCACATGAAATTTTCTTTCATTTACTAGAAATAAGTCAGGATTATGAAATTCAGTGTGGCACAACTCTTCTCAAACCAGATGCATTGTTTTTCAAACTTACAAGACAAGCATAACATAGTGAAAAACTAACCATTCTCTGGAGGCATCAGCCAAATAAGAATAAAACTTAAACATCAGATACAAGATCCCCACAACTGTATTAAAATCATTCCTTAGATTCTAGGGTAGAAGAGATACAAATGCATAAAAGTGAGATGCTCAGAGAATTCATGGAGTCTGATAAACTAGTAGTAATACTAAGGTAGCCTGGATATTTCTAAAAGGATTTTTATGAAACAAAATCGATTTTTTAAATTTAAACTAGCAACAAGTATTAATATCCCAATTACCTTTTTAAAAATCAGTAAAAAAAAAAATACTCACTAGTTCTTTATATTCCTGATGAATCTCTGTATATGTCAATTTGCTTTCTTCTTCATCATCAAAAACTAAATTTTAAGAAAAATATTATAATGTTAAAAAACTAATCATTTCATTAACACAAAAACCCACTGTTTACAAATAGAACTATCATTTTGATCACCTACTTCTTCAGTTTTGAATTCTTGCAGTTTTTTCTTTAAAAATATATATACATGTAAATATATATAAAGTATATCAATTATTGATTGTAAACAAATTTTTTCTTCTCTTTAAGAAAATATTCAGCAGGCATGGTGGCATATACCTGTAATCCCAGCACTTGGGAGGCTGAGGCAGGAGGATTGTTGCAAGTTCAAGACCAGCCTGGGCTATAAAGTGAGCTCAAGGCCAGCCTGCACTGCATAGTGAGACCCTGTCTCAAAAAGACAAAAAAAAAAAAAAAAAGAAGAAAGAAAGAAAATATTCAAAACAAAACTACCTCATATTTAAGACAAAGAGCAATTTGTCACTTTTTAATCAATAATATAAAGGAACAATTTCTTCATAAACGTTTAATGAATTAATATTAAATGTTAAATCCTTCTACAACAGTCCCTAGATTATTTTACTGTACAGGAACTTCACTGATGCAAAATTTTACTGCCAGTGATCAGGTGATTTTTGTTACCATAAAACAATATGTGAAAAAGTATAGGTTTAAAAAGATATACCCCTTCCCCTAAAAGAGACATATATTCCCTCAAGAAGCTATCATCTGCTGGACATAGTAGTAGCACATGCCTGTAATTATAGCACTCTGGGAGATTCACGCATGAGGATCACAATATTCAAAACCAGCCTAAATTAGTGAGACTCTGTCTCAAAATAAAAATAAAAGGACTGGGATGTAGCTTAATCCAAAGGTCCTGGTGTTCAAGCCCCAGTAGTGGGAGAGGGAGGCATACAATCTAATTAGGCAAGACATATTCACAAATTGTAAGCCATAAATGCTTTTTCATTCTCTCAGAACAATCTTCCTAAAATGCAAAACTAACTTCTATAACTTTCAGTTTAAAACTGAACAAGTGCTTTGTCTAGAGAATAAGTACAAAATTCTTAGACCAAACAAGATTCTGCAAGATTAGACCCCAATTCTCATCCCGTACCACTCCAAAATACAAATTTTGCCACCCTAACAATACATGACCACTGGGAGTATCTCCCCACCTCCTTGCCTTTGCTCAAGCCTTTCTTTTGCTTTTTGCCTCCACTCCATCCCATCTCCCCTTTCTCCCCACCATTCTTCAAGACACTGCCAAATGTCACATTCTCCATGACCTCTTAGCTCATCACACACAACATTCTGTGCCTGCCATTATTATAGTGTTTGATACTATTTTATTCTTTTTACCTGCTTATATTCCCCCATAAATTTCTTAAGTACTGGATTTTGTTATTTGTCTTTCGATCTCCTGCTTCTGATCCAAGGACACTTAATATTTGTTGAAGAAAATGTTGGCGTAACAAAGTTGTATAAAATTAATATTTAAATTATCTAATGCAGATATAGTGCACTGACAACCCCAAGTCTGTGAAGTATAAACAGTTATTTCAAGTGTCACTGATACATTACTTCTATTTATCCTGTATCTGTTTTACGTAACACTTCACAATCATTCAATACAACAGCTACTTTAAGCTGTTTTCAGTAGTTCTGAAATCAAATTACCGCAGTACATACATACACAACTGAGAATTTGCTTCTCTACAAAATTACACAATCAGGTATGTCAGTATTGAAAGGCAGTCACTTTTGGCTTTGGGGGATAAAAAAAGATGATGATTTTTTTTTTCCTCCATTTCAGCATTTAGTCTCAGCCGGGTAAATGACATCAATGACATAATTTCTTTTAAAAGAGGTCAGACAGGACCCCTCCTATCTCTCAGGAACTATTCCTATTTCTCATTCCTTTTCTCCAAAGAATTTTCCTACTTTTAAAAAAAAATAAAAGAGGTCAGAATTCTACATGCGTTATTAGTCTCAATGTAGCATTTTAAATCTTTAAAGGAATACAAATAAAAAACAAAAAAATTTTTGCTTTTGAATCTCCTTTAAAATTACCTGTAAAACAACACTTAGTAACTAGTATTTTATGATGAGAATATAATAAACATTCAAGCCAGGTGTGGTGGTTTTAGGCCTGTAGTCCCAGCTCCTGGTGAGGCTGAGGTGGGAGGATCAGGAGATTCCCGGGGGAAAGCAATGAGATTCCCACCCCTCGTCTTAAAACAGATTTCAGTGGCCAAATGAAATTCCATTTTTATCGAATTCATGCAATCGTTGCTATTAAAGAAATCTTAAAAGATTATCCAGGATAACAAACCGTAGCAGAATCTCTTCCACTATCTCCAGTAAATCACTGCAGATCCATCTAAACATCGATAGTGCCTGCGAAACACATCACCTTTGGGCAGGCCAGCTCATCCTGGTTATGTTCCGTTGTGAAGCATGTCCTCCACTAAAACTGGTTTCCCTTCAGCTTGTACCCACTGACCCCAGCTCCCACTAATCCTGACAAGCAAATCTAACCCCTCCAGCGTAAGACCGATGTTCAAATGATTGGGGATATTACCACCCTCTAAGTCTTGCCCAGATAAATAAACAAGATAATGACTGGATACTTGTTTATATGACAGTTTCTGGTTCCTTTTCTGTGAATGAAGTCCAATTTGACTGCAAGAACTAAATTCGGAACTCCCAAGCGTGCACTGATCGGAAAAGCTGAGGTGTCCTCCCACAAAGTGTCTATTATAGCACATCGGTAAGCCTCATCGGTTGTAAGAAACCCCATCCAGCCCCCCTCCCCTTAGCCCATGTATGGTACAGCTGAGAGAGCGCGCTCGACTAGGGGAATACAGGCCACTGAGCCTACCAGCCCTGGGCCTGCTGCAGTAATCACATCTCTCTCCTCTGTATGTCAGTGTCGATAGGGGTGAATCATTTTTCATTTCCTGGACGGACTCCACAGGGTGAAATACTAAGAATCAGAGGGAACTCGGAGGCAAACTGACGTCTCTCCTCTCAAGCGACTGGGGAAGCTGCTGAGCAGGCCCAACGGAACAGTCCACTTGCCAAGGGCAAAAATGTGCGTGACAGCG
Source organism: Cuniculus paca (assembly GCA_004365215.1). NCBI lineage: Eukaryota > Metazoa > Chordata > Mammalia > Rodentia > Cuniculidae > Cuniculus > Cuniculus paca. The sequence continues at coordinate 117,114 of RJWT010000029.1, forward strand.
AGAAAGAACGAACACGGGGTTAAAGTCTAAAATTTTTGGTCCCTGGGGCCGGGGTCGGGAGGTGGGGGTGCGGCGTCCGTCCCAGTTTCAGATCTGCGAAGGGAGCCATCCGTGGAGCGAATACAGTTGGTCCTGAACAACTAGCTCTACACCAAACCCACAGGGATGGAGACAGAGGAGGTGAGAGATGGTTTCCAGGGACATCCTTCCTAAAGACTGCTGGTGCAAGGGAGGCACAAGGGAACCAGTTTGGACTCTGGTTTTTACCTTCACATTTCTGCTCCACAAAGTCCAAGATGGGGATGTACCAGTCCGGACCTCGGAGGAACCCCGCGATGCTCTCCACCACCCATTCCACCTCGTCCTCTTCTTCCGCAGCCATCCCGCCCCCACGGGGCTACGCAGATCCCCAGGCCAGATTCCCGGGCTTGCTAAAACCTCTTGGTCGCAAAGAGCCAAGAGGGAATGGGAAAGAGTAGCCCCAGTGTCGTGCAGCCACCTGGATAAAATTACAAACCAGTTAACGTTAAGTGGTCGCTATGGCAACAGTCCTAGCCACCAGGGACTGGGGCCCGGAAGTGAAGCAGCCTTCCCAGGCCAGGGCACGGCAATGCATTTAAAGAACGTTTCTGATTGGCTGAGAAGGAGCGGTAGCTGTGCAAAAGATAGACCTCCGCCCATTGGCCAGGAGTTGCCAGGGTGAGCAGAACCGTAACCATTGGCTGGAGGTCCTAGACAGAATCTCTGCGTTTTGTCTACTTCACGTGGTGTGTGGGAGCCCGGGCTTAAAATGGCGTGCTGAGGGCCTTAGTGAACCACTGACGAGGTTTGTGAGGCTTCTTCAGTTCGTAGTTTTAGCCCTAGTCCTCAATCATAACCGTTTCTGACCCTCCGGCCCAGAAACTTTTGAAATTATTGGGTCGTACAAATATACAAAATAGAACAAGGTACATCCATAAGGTTTGCTAATTGTACATTCACTTCGCATGGTTGAGATTCAGGCGGATATTTATTTAATTACAGCGTTAGGACCTTTTCAACGACAAAGTTAATGTTAAGATTCATTTAAATAATTATCTTGGCCACTCCTAATAGCTAAATCCTGGAACTAGCCTGTATACCTATCAACTGATGACTGGATAAAGAAACTAGTAGCTATATATTATGGAATATTACTGTACTATAAAAAAACGACAGATCTGAGACATTGTAGAAACATGGATGCCGCTGAAAGATATAATTTTGAGTGAAACAAATCAGATACACAAGCTTAAATACCGTACGGTATCTCATTTGAGAGAGGCAAAGTACAAACAGAATAATAAAGGATGGACAGAAGGGGACAAGGAGATGCATCTCTTCACAATAGGTAAGTGGTCCAAGGGAAAAACCACAAAGAGTAAGGAGGAGGTTAAGGGAAAATAAGTAAAATAAAGATTGCCATGTACAAGAACCAAATAACCTCAGTTAATGTAAACATTATAAGCTATAACATGAGGTAAGATTAATATCAACAAGAATGAAAAATGAGATGGGGCAACTGGAGGAGGAGGGAGGGTCAGGGAGGGAAAAAGAGGGGATAAATAATAGCAACAACATGTGGTATGTACATGTAACCGCTCCCCAAGATGATTGTAAACTGCATGAACTGCAAATATATACTAATTTTTAAAAATTTTAAAATCTCCAAAAATAAATAAATGTCCTGGTAACCGAATCTCATATCAAATAATTCCAACTCGACTTAGAGATTGGGATCCATTGTGGAATGTATCTTCGAAGGTCATTTTCAAGGTGCTTGGATCCCCAAAGTGTCATCAAGCAACAGTCTACCAAAAAATGTATACATACTTCAGGAAAAAAAAATAGTAGAAAATAGTGGATTTTTTTTCAACAGATGGTGTTACCCTCACATGGGGGACCCTTGGGGATGTCATCATATATTGCAGAAAACCCAGTACACTGCCAGCCCTTAGAGGAGAAATTGAAAATGCATAGGCAGCAATCTCAACGACCAAGGTTACTCAAGCAGCAGTTCTCTGCACTCACGAATGTCTGGAAGCTAATGACCAGCACTTTGAGCACCTCTTGTAATTATAGAAGGCAAAGGTAACTTGTATTAATATCACATTTCAGTAAATTTAGTATGAAAATATTTATGTAAGTTTTTCTCGTGTAATATGCAGTGAATCTACTTGCACATATGCTTTTGATCTCTAGTCTCATTATTTCCTTTAAGTAAATTTTGCAAGGAAAATTACTGAACTCAGTCTTAGAAATCTTTTTTAAAAATACCTTTGCCAATACAACAGGTTAAAATGATACATAATTTTGTTCTGTATTCTTTCATTGCAGTGATAGGGAACATTGTAGAGACTGGATGCCAAACTGCAACCCAAAATCAGCTTATTTTTTACAAAGTGCTTACACTGCAATTAAACCTGAATACTAAGGTTTTGTTTACAACAAACAGTTGTACATCAACATCTTTTGTTTTAAAAACACAATAACAAACGTCATAGGTTTACCACTACTGTTTTGTTGAAATTAAGTGGTTTCATGTTGATGAGTCTTTGTGTTTCCTCTTGTGTTAACTTTTTGTATCCTTTGCCCATTTCTGACTGGCGTATTTAGGGTTTATTTTTTGTCCTTCTGGATTTTTAAGAGCTTTTTATGCATTATGTTAAGAATTTTTTCATCATTACAATGAAGTTTGTCATGTCTTTTTTATATCCACAAAGTTTTTATTTTTTCAAATAGAAATTGTTTTAAATTGATAAATAAAAATTGTGTATATTCTCCTGTACATGTTTTGGAATATGTGTACACTAGAATGGCTAAATTGAACTAATTAAAATATATGTTCCTCCATTTTTGGTGGTGAGATTCCCTTTTAATTTAGCTCATTTTATTTTTTGCTTATAAATTTTTATATTTTCCTTGTAGACTTTACTTGGAAGGGAATAAGTTCATTATTTTCCATCATATATACCCCAAACACCCACTTGCTGCAAATGATTGTAAAGTGTTGCAGTTTTTGAATTTACAGAGAAAAGGTAAAAGAAAGGACATAATCATTCTTAGGCTAAAATACTACAACATTTGAGGTGGATTACTGTCACTTATTATTCTATTTTTCTGTCTTCAAAACTGACATAATAGAAATCTCATTTTATCCTTCTGCCACGTTTCCTTCTTTCATAAAAAAAAAAAAAGTTGTGTGGTTTCTGTTGAGCTCGGAGCCATAAAATACTACCCAACTGCACTCCCCGTTACTGAGCGTTACAATAGCTTTAATCTCTCCCAAGTACTTTTCAATTCCACTAGACACAAATAACTATGATGCACAAGCTCTGCTTTCTTTTGTTTTCTTAGCTTTGTTCCCATATGTGGGCAGTATGGATCACTTCAAGCCAACAAATGTTCTTATTTAAAAATATTTTCATTTCTCAATTTCCTCCTTAAAACATAAGGCTTTGCTTTTTACTCACTACCTGAAATTCTTAAAACCAGGATGCTTACACAGGTTTGAGCTAATATATTCAATATGTTGAAAGAAACACGAAATAGAAATGTCACCAGATAGGGCCCAAGGAGGTTCCTGAAGCTGAGATAGGAACCTATCCCACCCTACCTATAGAATAAATTTGCAGGTTCACTGACTTCTGTCACAGGAAAAGAATTTTCAGGACTAGTCAGTAAGAGGCATGGGAAGGGTTTTATTAGGCAGAAATTAAAAGATACGCACTGAAACAGTGTATACCTTATTTCCTGCAATGTGGGAACATTTATTATTCTCTTGAGGGAGTGAAAACTCCAGGAAAATGTGCCTACCCTCAAGGGTACTGGCCCATATTACAGGCATGAGTCCAGTTGTTTTGTTTTGTTTTGTCTTTTTGAGACAGGGTCCCACTATGCAATTCAGGCTGGCCTTGAACTCACTTTGTAGCCCAGGCTGGTCTCAAACTTGCAAGAATCATCTTGCCTCAGTCTCCCAAATGCTAGGATCACAGGTGTGTGCCACCGTGCCTGGTTACTTGTCTTTTGTTTGTTTTATTTTGTTTTGTTTAAGATAGATCATTTAAACATTCCTTGAATTCTCTCATCTTGTTCCTTTCTTAGGATCAGGTTCCTGCTCTTTACTTTCTCAATTAAGTCAATTTATAAACTTTCAGTATTCCTGAGGAATTTTGGATATGATAAACTGGAAGGAAAGGAACCTAAATTTAACCAAAGGAATGCTGATATGGATCACCTTGAGTGAGTTTGATTGGGTCATGGAAGGCTTCTTAAAAGTACAATTTTTAAAATTATTGTTTCTTTACCTCCTTTTTACTTATCTTCATTTCTTCTGTCCTACCTTGGAAGAACAGTGGACACATTCTTAGAGTAATTTATGTGCATGCAGTGAGGTAAGAGTAAGAAAATCGTGTGGGCGTGTATTCATTCCATAGTATTGTTAGTATTCCACTGTAAGGCAAACCACTGTCATCACTAGGAAAATATTTTGGCATTTTTATTAATCCTTTTTGACTGCATATGGACAAATTGTCACATTAAAGATACATGTAAGAGATGAAAATATTTATAAATATTTATGTAAACATACCCATACACTAACACATACCTATCGCACTTCCACCATAGGGTTAATACAAAGTTTCATTAGAGAATGCACATGAAAAATATTTGCCACCAAGTACTGTGGCAGATGCCCTTAAACCCATAATTTCGGCTACTCTGGAGGCTGAGGCAGAATGATCTGATGTTTGAGGCTGGCCCAGGCAACTTGGTGAGACCCTGTCTGAAAAAGGACCAAGATTATGCCTAGCAGGCATGAGGTCTTGAGTTCAATCCCAAGCATCGCAGTAAAAAGTACTTGCCACCTTGCTTGATATTTAATAAATGCTTAGCACGAATTAGATATTGTTATTTTACCTAAACACCTTCCTAACAATTTGCATGAATATAAGGAACCATTCTCTTATTTCATCACTTTTTCACTGCAGATTACTTGTATTTATTGCAATCCTTCAGAAATCTTCTTCTCCACATCTCCCTAATCATACTGAATCTCTGTCCTACTAAAGGATCATAAAGTTCACTGTTAACAAGAATACTGGGTCCCTTTAGGTTTTTCAGTGATCAAATGAATAACAACTACTTACATTTATGTAGTCCTTTACAGTTTGCAAAAGATTTTATCCATTTGATTTAGGCAATCTTACGAGCTAAGTAAAAGTTTCCTATCTTATCAGTAGTGTACAGTACAATGTTAGGATCCTAGGACTGCTGTTACAAAGTTCTTCAAATTGAGTGACTTAACAAATTTATTTTCTAAAAAGTTCTGGGATAGAGAAATTCAAAATCATGGTGTCAGCAGGGATGGTTTTCTTCTGAGGCTTTTCTCTTCAAGTTTCTTTTGAGGCTGTTTTCTCCCTGTGTTGTCATATGGTCGTCCCTGTGTATCTTATGTGTCCTAACCCAGTGATGGCAAACCTTTTAGAGAGCAAGTGTCGAACTGCAACCTAAAACTCACTTACTTATCACAAAGTACCCATACTGCAATTAAACCTGAATACTAAGGTTTTAGTTTAGAAAAAACAACTCAGACATTAGCATCTTTTGTCTTAAAAGAAAAGCACAATAACACATACCATAGGTTTGCCGCCACTGTCCTAATCTCTTCTTATAAGGATGTCAGTTATACTTGATTAAAGCCCCTTAATATTCTCATTTTAATTTAAGTACTATTTTAAAGACAATAAAAATACAATGTTCAAAATGTAGTTTTATTTTGAGGTACTAGGGGTTTAAATTTCAACATAGGAATTTGGGGTGGAGAGATGTAATTCAGCCCAAAACAGATGGGAGAACTAAGATATGTAAGGTCAAATCCCTTGACCAGGATGAATGCAGTCAAGACAAGACTTTTCTGTGTTTTTTGTTCCTGATACTTAAACAAGGCAATCCTAATATTCACTTCCTCATGTATCATTGAAAATTTTCTAAGTTAATGAAAACATTTCTACATAGTCCTTTTTAAATGTTACCTATTTTCCATGGTGTGAACATAATTTTCTAAAACAATCTGTATTGATCTACACTACTTCTTGTACTTTTAAAAAAGGAATTCTTTTTTTAAAGGAATTTTACAATAAGCATCCTTTTAACTAAATTTTTGCTGCTAATCTTTATCATTTTGTGAAGATGATTTCCTAAAAATGAAATTGCTGAATTATACATTAGGAAATGTTACATTTTGTGCCTAGATGTCTAAAGCAGTCATAGGACTTTTTCAGAGGTGGCTGAATCTAGAGTGTGTGTCTTGGTTACTCTCTTCTCATTGCTGAGACAAAATACCTGACACCCAAAGCAAAGCAAGGAAAGGTTTATTTCTTACAGTTTTGGAGGTTTCAGTCCACACTCAGCTGGCTCCAAGGCAGGGTGGTGTGGCTGAGGGGCAGCCATTCATGGTGGCTGCAAGTGGCAAGAGCAAACAGGGCAAAAGAGGGGCAAAAGAGAGAGAGAAAGCATGCCTTCTTCCCTCCCTTATACAGTATGCAGGCTCCACCCCTGGATGGGTGCAGCACTCACACCAATAATCCCAGCACTAATCCCAGTGCTAAACCCAGCACTAGGCAATGAATGAATCACATATCATAGATTCAGCAGCCTCAATGACTGCATGATGCTTGTGGGGGGGGCACCTAAACACAAACCACAACAGTGTGTGATGCTGGTATTAAGCATGTATGAGTAATAAATCAGTCCACTGACTGGTTTGCCATAGTTCTGACTAAGATTAAGGGTGTAAGTGCTACACCCACCCTAGGGTAGGTAGTCTGCACATTAAATAAGAAACAGAAAGTGTCTTGTCCTCCTCCTCATGTTGCTTTTGCTATCTTCTGCTTGCCATGAACTGTTCTCTGCAAAGCCACCCTATCTTGGAGCAAGCTGGACTGAAACCTCTACCAACTGTGAGATAAATAAACCCTTCT